>CAJQZJ010000558.1:78918-118306 GCA_907164525.1 Lophiomys imhausi
ATATTAGATTTCCATTGGAGAACTCTACTGACTCTCTGCATTTTGACCAGTTGTAGATTTTTGTACTAACTACTGTTCACTATGCAAATAAACTTATCCAATCACATATTAGAACAGCACTAATCTATGATTAGAGAAATACATGTCTAGAAGGTATTATGTTCATTAAGGAGAGTAGTAATAGTAAGTTCACCACTGGGTCTTTTGAGATTCCCAATAACAGATAATAACAGATTCTTAGCCAGAGTTTGAATACTAGACATGATTTCCTTCTTATGGAGTGGGTCATAAATACAATTATAACAGAGTTGGTGACCCCCATACTATTCATGCCACTCTTACAACCATGGACCAGCTGTACTAGTCCTTATTGAAGTCCGTAGAGCTCCCAGCTAGGTATGACTATTGATGTTCATCCTGCTGTGTCCTACATAATCCCCTCCAGTGCTATGAAAGCTAACCATCAGAGAAGTTTCCTAGTTTGTACTAACTTTATTTCTATATGCCCTGTGACCAATGTCTGTGGTTTCTTTTTTTTATTTTTCATATTGAAAAAATTTTATTTTGTGAATTTCACATCATGCACTCTGTTCCCTCCCATCTACCACCTCCCCCCAGACCCACCCTCCCTCCACCCTTGCAGAATCTGTCCCAGCATAAAAAATAACAGCTCATTGTGGAAGCTGCAGTGGATCTCAGTATGTCACACAATATTCCCCCTTGTCCACACATTCTGCTTGCAAATTTTCATAATAATGACTCCTTGTTCTGGTAAGAAGCCCCTGGTTTCCGCTACTCTGTCAGTACTGGGACTTCACTGGAATTTCTCTCAGATGTCCTATAACTGTCCTATGTCATGGAGATCTTGTAGTCCTGAGTTGTGGAACTGACCTCTTCTTGCACCCCAGCAGTTCATCCATGGGGCAGATGTTGGGTGGGCCAACTCAAAGCCCTGGTTCTGGACCTGCAACCCCCACTTGCATGGCCAGTTCTACTATGGAAAGGTGCAGGGTCTGCTCTCCTGAGTGCTGCAGCTTGTGAGGGGCAGGGAGAGCTCACCTGCTCTTGTGACCCCTTCAGGTCCAGATCTCGTATCGGCCAATGGTGGTGACAGCAGAAGGGAGGGGAGGGCATCTCTCTGTAGCCAACACCACTATATATATTTATTATGTGTACAGTGTCCTGTCTGCATATGTGCCTACAGTTCAGAAGAGGGCACCAGATCTCATTATAGACTGTTATGAACCACCATGTGCTTGTGGGAATTGAACTCAGGACCTCTGGAAGAGCAGGCAATGCTCTTAACCTCTGAGCCATCTCTCCATCCCTGTGTATGGTTTCTCTAGCAATATAGTCTCATTGTTAAGTTCTAGTGTAGAACAAAAAAAAATGACAATAGTCTATGTTGTTTTGAAGGTTCCCAGGACCCACAAACTTTTCTTGAACTTGCCAAAAATTGAATATATATATATATATATTTAATTTAACATATATGAAAATTAGAGTCAATAGTCCGTATAGAACTTAGCAATTCAGAAGTTAGCATCTGAGGAAGAGATGGTTTTTGAAGATAACACAAAAATAATTACAAACAAGCTTTTAGTTAGCTTTGGTAAAGATTTTTTTTCAATAAATTTTTGTCTATTGTCAAAATGAAATATTTAAGGTAATACTATAAAGATATTCTTGTGTTGAGGCTATACTTAACATAGAAATAGTTTTTCTAGGTGACATTCTGATATTCTATGAAATTATACATGTTCTTGCATTATTTGATTTTCCAGTAGATGTCTTTGGAGACAAAGTTAATTCAAAATTAAATTTCTAATATATATGTTTTTAGAATGTAATAATGAGTAAAAATAGTACCATTTAAATACATAAGTTTCATTTAAATTTTGGGCAGAGTATTCATGGTATCCACATTTCCATGGTAAAATTGAACATCTTTTACTTCTTGATGTTTTAACTGCTGATAAAATAGAGCACATTCAGAAATATATTTTAGAACAAACAGTTCAGGATAAACTTAAAGGTGTGTGTGTGTGTGTGTGTGTGTGTGTGTGTGTGTGTGTGTTAGTTTAGCTTTATATTTTCTTAAGTTAAGATCATATCTACAAAGAATATATTTAGTTTGAGAGAGTAATTTTTATGAACTAAATATATCCATAGTAGGCTTATTTCACTTTCATTTTATAAAATCATTTAAAGTATTTCTTTGTAAAATATCAAACAATTTTCTTAATAATAAGAATTCTTTGGGAATTGTCATTCTTATAGAATTTAAATCAAACTACTTCTTAAAATCCGTATTAATCCATGCTTTGATTTTTGCTATTTAAATAATGTTGAACCAGTTGTGGTCTTTAAGAAATACTACCAAAGCAGTTGAAGATGGTTTTATATAAAATGTAGTTTCAGTTTGATATGTTAGAAAATATCTTAGGAAAATAAATATGTTCTCAAATGAACGCATTTTTTGAAATCAGAGTTAATGTCTATCTTATTTATTTAAAAAATGTAAGACAGACTTAGAATCTTCTACCGGCCATTATTCAAGATGCTGGAATCTACATGTCATATATTCTTCCAGAAATAAATATATATTCATGAGAGACTTAAAGTTGCAAAATGCCGCTTTTTCTTAAAAGTATCATGAACATAGTCACAAAGAAATTCTAATGAATTGTACTCATTTTGACTAAATGAGAGTAACCCAAATTTGAGTCCATTTTCTTTTTGATTTGTTTTATTAATTTGTTTATTTTACATTCCATTCACCACCCCCTCCCTCCTTCTAGCCCCACCCTCCCATCCACTTTCCCTGTACTCCCCCCCAACAAACACACACACACACACACACACACAACTTGGTGGCAACCCACTCTGGGGTATCAAATCACATCAGGATTAAATACTTCCCCTTCCACTGCAACAAGAGAAGAAAGCTCTGCTAGGAAAATAGAATACAGAGGCAACTTTATCCAGGTCAGAGATAGTCCTTGTTCCAATTGTTAGGGGATCCACTTTAGTACCAAGCAGCCCATCCACTTCATATGTGTACTGTGCCTAGGACTGGTCCACACATGTACTTTGGTTTTTGGTTAAGTTTCTATGAGCCCCTTGTGTCCCTGTTACTTAGCAATGGGGGTTTCCTTGTGGTGTCCTTGAATTCTAGAGCTTCCTCAAACCTTCCCCTGACTCTTCCACAAAACTCCCTGATTTTCACCTAATGTTTGACTGTGGGTCTTTGCATCTGTTTCCATTTTCTGCTGGATAAAGCTTCTCAGAAGGCAGTAATGTTGGATTCTTGTACAGATCCCTCTCTTCATCCATTTCTGATGTGCATTTATTTCCCCTACTTACAGGGATTCAAGGATCATCCCTTGTGCCCTCCTTGTTACTTAGTTTCTTTGGGTCTATGGATTGTATCATGACTGTCCTGTACTTAATGGTTAATATCTACTTATGAGTGAGTAAATATCATGGGTGTCTTTTTGGGTCTGCATTAGCTCACTCAGGATAATCTTTTCTGGATCCATCCATTTGCCCACAAATTTCATTATATTTTTATTTCTGATTGCAGATTAAAACTCTACTGTGTAGATGTACCACAATTTCTTTATCCATTCCTTGGTTGAAGGACATCTGGGTTGTTTCCAGTCTAGCTACTACAAATAAAGCTGCTATGAACATAGTTGAGGAAATGACCTTGTGATTTGATGATGCATATTTGGGGTATATGCCCAGGAGAGATATAGCTGGGTCTTGAGGTAGAACTATTCCCAATTTTCTTACAAAGTGCCAGATTGATTTCCCAAGCAGTTGTACAAGTTTGCAATCCCACCAGCAATGGAGAAATGTTCCCCTTTTTCCACTTCCTTGCTAGCATGTGCAGTCACTTGAGTTTTTGTCCTTAACTATTCTGATAGGTGTGAGATGGAATCTCAGAGATGTTTTGACTTGTTTTTCCCTTGTGACTAGGGATGTTGAACATTTCTTTAAGTGCTTCTCAGCCATTAGAGAATTTCTCTGTAGTGAATTCTAGGCTTAGCTCTATACCCCATTTTTAATTGGATTATTTGGTTTGTTGGTATTAAATTTCTTGAATCTTTATTTATTTTGTTTTTTTTTCTTTTTTTTTCCTTTATTTTTTATTTCTTCAAGTTACATCTCAATCGCAGTCCCCTCCCTATTCCCCCTCCAGTCCCACCCTCCCACCCTCAATCCCCCATCCTCTTCCCTTTTTTTTTCTTTTAAGTTTAAGGTATATCTTATTTCCCCCTACAGTTTCCCCTTTCAGTCCAACAAATGGCTCTTTCTCTTATAATAATAAATACAATACAATACAACAGAGGTAATTAGGCCACAGTTATGAGGGTTATATGGCTTAACGTACATTCCCAATGACCAGTCCATATGTATTTGGTACCTGACTTTAACATTCTACTATCTAAACATCTCCATGAGTTTAAAGTTCTATATCTGACTCAACATTCATACTAATTGCAACACAATTGTAAAAGTATCTTCTTAGATGTATAACACTCTCTTGACTCCTAAACAACTCAAAATTTAATTATGAGACTCTAGCTATCTGTTCTTCAACCACCTCAGAGACCTGAGAGGGATAAATATATCTGATTTTATAGGAAGTACAGGGCCTGCAGCTTCTCAAACTTTATTTTGAATATTAGCCTTCTGTCTGATGTGGGGTTAGTGAAGACCTTTTCCCAGTATGTGGGCTGCCATTTTGTTATATTGACAGTGTCCTTGGCCTTACAGAGGATGAGGTCCCATTTATTAGTTGTTCTTAGCACCTGAGCTGTTGGTGTTCTGTTCAGGAAGGAGGATTTTCAGTTTTATGAGGTCCAGTTTATTAGTTGTTCTTAGCACCTGAGCTGTTGGTATGCTACTCAGGAAGTTGTCTCCTGTGCCAATGAGCTCATGACTTTTCCCACTCTCTCTTCTATTAGATTTAGTGAATCCATTTTTATGTAGAGGTCTTTGATCCACTTGGACTTAAGTTTTGAGCAGGGTAATAAACATAGGTCTATTTGCATTCTTCTACATGTAGATATCCAATTAGACCAGCACCATTTGTTGAAGATGCTTTCTTTTTCCATAGTATGGTTTTAGCTTCTTTGTCAAAAATCAAGTTTGGGTTTATTTCTGGGGCTTCATTTGATTCCATTGGTCAACCTGTATATTTTTTGTGCCAATACCATGTGGTTTTTATTACTATTGCTTTGTGCTACAGTTTAAAATCAGGGATGCTGATAACTACAGATGTTCTTTTATTGTACAGGACTGTTTTCACTATCCTGGGTTTTTTACATATAAAGTTGAGAATTGTTCTTTCAAGGTCTATAAAGAATTATGGTGGGATGTTGATGGGAATTACATTGAATTTGTAGATTGCTTTTGGTAAGAGGGTCATTTTTATTATGTTAATCCTACCAATCCATGAGCATGGGAGATCTTTCCATCTTCTGATGTCCTCTTCAATTTATTTCTTCAGGGACTTGTCACACAGGTCTTTCACATGCTTAGTTAGTGCTATACCAAGGTATTTTATATTTTTGTGCCTAATGTGAAGGGAGTTGTTTTTCCCTTACTTCTTTCTTGGCCTGTTTATCATTTGCATAAAAGAGGGCAACTGAGTTTTTTTGAGTTAATTTTGTATCCAGCCACTTTGCTGGAGATGTTTATCAGCTGTAGGAGTTCTCTGGTAGAGTTTTGGTGTATACTATCATATCATCTGTAAATCAGGATAATTTGACTTATTCCTTTCCAATTTGTATCCCTTCGATCTCCTTTATTTGCCTTATTGCTCTAGCTAGAATTTCAAGTACTATATTAAAGAGATAATAGTGAGAGTAGACAGCCTTGTCTTTTCCCTGATTTTAGTGGAATTGCTTTAAATTTATCTCCATTTAATTTTATGTTGGCTATAGGCTTGCTGTATATCGCCTTTATTATGTTTAGGTATGGGCCTTATATACCTGATCTGTCTCAGACCTTTATCATGAGTGTTGGATTTTGATGAAGGCTTTTCAGCATCTAGTGAGATGATTACATGTTTTTTTTTTCTTTCAGTATATTTATATTGGTGGATTACATTGAGGATTTTCATATGTTGAAACATCGCTGCATCCTTGGGATAAAGCCTACTTGATCATGGTGGATGATATTTTTGCTGTGTTCTTGGATTCAGTTTTCCAGTACTTCACTGAGCATTTTTGAATCAGTGTTCATGAGGGAGATTAGTCTGTAGTTCTCTTTCTTAGTTGAGTCTTTGTGTGGTTTGGGTATCAAAGTTATTGTGGCTTCATAGAATGAGCTTGGCAAAGTTCCTTCTGTTTCTATTTTGTGCAATAGTTTGAGATGTATTGGTATTAGCTCTTCTTTGAATATCTGGTAAAATTCTGTGGTAAAACCACGTGGCCCAGATATTTATTTATTTATTTATTTAGATTTATAACTGCTTCTATTTCATTAGGGCTTATGGCACTGTTTAATTTGTTTATCTGATCCTGATTTAATTTAGGTAAGTGGAATCTATCAAGAAAATCATCTATCTTTAGATTTTTCAATTTTGTGGAGTACATGCTTTTGATGTAAGACATTATAATTTTTGGATTTTCTCAGTGTCTGTTGTTATGTCCCCCTTTTCATTCTAATTTTTTTGATTTGGATACTGTTTCTCTGCCTTTTAGTTAATCCAGCTAAGAGTTTATCTATCTTGTTGATTTTCTCAAAGAACCAGCTCTTGATTTCATTGATTCTTTATATTTTTCCCTTTGTTTCTAATATATTGATTCAGCCCTCAGTTTTATTATTTCATGCCATCTATTCATCTTATGTATTGTTGTTTCTTTTTGTTCTAGAGCATTCAGATGTGCTTTCAAATTGCTAATATGAGATCTCTTTCATTTCATTATGAAGGCGCTTACAACTGTAAACTTTCCTCTCAGCATTGCTTTCACTGTGTCCCATAAGTTTGAGTATATTTTGGCATTATTTTCATTGAATTCTAGGAAGTTATTAATTTCTTTATTTCTTCCATAACCCAGTGGCCACTGAATAGAGAGATGTTCAGTTTCCATTAGTTTCTAGGCTTTCTATTTTTTCTGTTGCTATTGAAGTCCAGCTTTAATCCATAGTGATCTGATAAGATACAAAGGGTTATTTCAACTTTTTTGTATTTGTTGAGGCTTGCTTTGTGACCAAGTACATGATCATTCTTGGAGAAGGTTCTGTGAGCTGCTGAGAAGAACGTATATTCTTTTGTGTTTGGTTGAGATGTTCTGTATATATCTGTTAGGTTCATTTGATTTATGATATCTCTTAGTTTCATTATTTCTCTGTTAAGTTTCTGTCTTGATGATCTATTCACTGCTGAGAGTGGGGTGTTGAAGTCCCCCACTCTTAGTATGTATAGATCAATGTGTGATTCAAGCTTTTGTAATGTTTCTCTTATGAATGAGGATACCCTTGCATTTGGACCATAAATGTTCAGAATTAAGATGTGATGGGGTGATGTTATGTATTATAAATGTTAATTAATTGGTCCTGCTTGCTGTCTGTGACTTATATTGTCTCTGATTGGTTGAATAAATGCTGAGGCCTGAGATTGGGCAAAGACAGAGGCAGGCAGGACTAAGGTGTGTGGGCTTCAGAATCCTATAGTAGCCAGAAGAAGAAGCCTCCAGTATATGGGTAGAAGAACCCTCGAAGACAAACATCAAAAACCAGGAAGGAGGACACCTGCCATGGGACAGAGAAAAAAAACATCACTTCACGTGGTCTGGAACATGGGCCTAGCATGGAGAATAGCAGTCCAAGGGGACATATGTATATATGGGGTCGTATTTGGGAATAGAATTAAGAGCTACCTTAGATGGGCTAAGATTGCACAATTCAGGCCAAGTCTTTATAAAATCCATGAGGTCCCTGTGTGTTCATTTATAATGGTAGATTAAGGATTAACACCACCGAACAATTAAATATAATCTAAATATAAGTAATGTAATTTAATTAACATGTTCTACAAATGAGTTTTTTCCTCTTATATAAGAGAGAATTCTTATATTCTCCACACTATGCCAATTTTCAGGCCATGTGGAATGACATTCTTTTCTCTAACCCATGGTGTATTTCCTCCTTCCTGCTACAGCTACTTCTCTTGGAGGCTCCTTCTACTTCATCTCTTGGAGGCTTCTTCTACCCAAAAACCTCTTTGCTTCAGAAGGCAGCACAACTTAGTTCTGCCTATCTGTCTTTGCCCAATCTCAGGCCTCAGCATTTATTCAACTAATCAGGGACAATGATTAGGGAAAAAAAGTAACAAACAGCAAGCAGGACCAATTAATTAACATTTAGAATGTATAGCATCACCCCATCAAAGATGTGAAGATGAAACTTTTAATAAGAAAAATATATTTATTAATAACTATAGGCACTTATAACAAATATAAACCCTTTTTACTTAACTACTAGCCCTAAGAATAGCTACAAACCCATATTACCTAACAACTATCCCTACTAACAACTATTATCTAACAACCAGTCCTAACCTTTTAGAAGGATACAGTCTCTGTGGCAGGTCCTCAGTCTTCAGGAATAGCTTAAAGTATCAATAGGTATAGATACTTTAAGGCACTTGCTCAAGAGTCTTTCCTAGGAAACACCTTACACATAGGTCCTTTGGATAAATTGGCTATTACATTGCTATGATGCTTGATGCTTTCTTCTCTCTGGTTAATTTGTATTAGGCACTCAGTTGCTCGACCTCAGTCTTTGGGGCTGCCCACAGTTATATTCAGGCCCTTGATTGAACTGGTTGAACCCCTCTAGGCAAAAGCTGTGTCACAGTGTTTAGTCCTTGTCTTTTTGCTGCCTAGCTGAAGCCTTCTCTGCTCACCAGCTTCTTTCTGCCTCAAGAAGAGCTGAATGTATTTTTTTCAGCTCTATTTGAATCAACTTTTCAGTTCACGTGCATTAAGTCCACCAGATGATACAAGCCATCTTGCATCTTGTTATCTCTAGTGTGGGAACTCTTGGGCTCCACCCACATTGTCCTTAAATAGAGTCTCTTCTTATTTAACCTGACTTCAGTATAGTCTGGGCTCCACACACTTCATAAGGCTATTAGCAGTTGCAAACAATGCCAAGCCATAGAATTTGTATTTAGTCCATATGCTGCCACGCCAAGTGCCCACAGGAGCCAATTTGAGCTTCATGCCCCCTTTTAAGAGACTATATGAGAAGCTTCTAGATATTCGCTAAATCTAATTATATTGATCTAACTCTCCTTACATAGATGTCATCATGGTGGATTTTTCCCTTACTAAGTATGAGGTGTCCTTCCCCATCTCTATTGATCAGTTTTAGTTGAAAGTCTATTTTATTGCATGCAAGAATGGCTACTCCTGCTTGTTTTTTTGGGTCCTTTTGCTTGGAAACCTTTCTTCCAGCCCTTTACATTGAGATAATGTCCTTGTTGACGAGTTATGTTTCTTGTATGCAGCAGAATGATGGATCCTGTTTTCGAATCCATTCTATTAGCCTTTGTCTTTTTATTGGGGAATTGAGTCCATTGATGTTGAGAGATATTAGTGACCAACACTAATTTCTGCTGATGTTAGTGGTGGTGGAGTGTGTGTATGTATGTGCATGTTTACCTTCTTTTGTTTTTAAGATTATTTATTTCTTGTGTTTTTTGAAGTGTAGTTATCCTCCTTGGGTTGGAGTTTACCTTCTAGCACCTTTTTTAGGGCTGGGTTTATAGATAGGTATTGTTTAAACTTGGTTTTGTCCTAAATGTCTTGTTTTCTTCATCTATGCTGATTGAAAGGTTTGCTGGTTGTAGTAGTTTGAGCTGACATCTGTGGTCTTGTAGGGTCTGCAAGATATCTGCCCAGTCCCTTCTGGATCTAAGAGGCTCTGTTGATAATTCAGGTGTAGTTATGATAGGTCTGCCTTTATATGTTACTTGGTCTTTTTCCCTTTCAGCTTTTAATATTCTTTCTTTGTTCTGTACATTCAGTGTTTTGATTATTATGTGGTGAGGGAATTTTGTTTTTGGTCCAAGCTGTTTGGTGCTCTGTAAGCTTCTTGTATGTTTTAGGCATCTTTTTCTTTAGGTTGGGGAAGTTTTCTTCTATGATCCTGTTGAAAATATTTTCTGGGCCTTGGAGCTGGGAGTCTTCTCCTTCTTCTACTCCTATTATTCTTAGGTTTGGTCTTTTCATTGTTTCCCAGCTTTCTTGACAGTTTTGTGTCAGGAACTTTTTTGATTTAACATTTTGTTTGATCAATATGTCAGTTTATTCAATTGTATCTTCTAGGCCTGAGATTCTCTCTTCTATCTCTTGTGTTCTGTTGTTGATGCTTGTGTCTGAACAGGCTTGTTCCTGTTCTCTGTACCAGGTTTTCCAATTCCAGGATTGCCTTAGTTTGTGTTTTCTTTATTGCTTCTATTTCCATTTTCATATCTTGTACATTCTTCTCCTGTTTCATTATTTTTTCCTGTATTTCTTGAAGGGATATATTCATTTCCTTCATCTGTTTCTATTTTCCTGCATTTCTTTGAGGGATATATTCATTTCCTCTTTTAAGGTCTCTGTCATCCTCATAATATCAGATTTAAGGTCATTTTCTTCCACTTCAGGTGTGTTAGGATATTCATGGAGTGCTGTATTAGGAGAGGTGGGTTCTAAAGATCCCAAATGGCCCTGGGTTTTCTTCTCATGTTCCTATGTTGTCCTTTGGCCATCTGTTTGGTCTTGGTGTTGGTGGGCCTACTGGATCCTGATTGTAATAGGCCTCTGGGATTGCAGGTAGAGCTGATAGCCCAGATGGCAGCAGGCCTCTGGTTTTCCTGGATGACATCAAGCTTACTGGTGTTTCCTGATAGTAGCCTATGTCTGGTGGTTAATGATAGCTGCCTGGGTGTGAGGTTGCAGGCAGAGATGAAGCCTGATCATCCAAGATGACCACCTGGGTCTGAGGTTGCAGGAAGAGATGTTGCCCAGGACATGGCATGCAGAGGGCAGGGGGCAGACCACAGGGCTGTATGGTCTCAGCAAGTGACCCAGCAGGCAAGGCTGGAGGAGAGAGGCCTCACCTGGTGGTCCCATATGGCCATTTGGGTCTGGGGTTGCAGGCGGAGATGGTGACTGGAAGATAGGGTGCAGAGAGGAAGAGGAAATCTGCACTTCCATGAAGTCTTCCCCTCAGGGCCAAGAAAACAAGGAATTCTGGGAGGAGTCTCACCTGGTGGTTCCTGATGACTGCCTAGGTCTGGGGTTGGAGGCAGAGATGGTGCCTGGTGGTCCCATATGGTTGCCTGGTACTTGTCTGGTTTACAGGAAGAAATAGTGCCCAGGAGATAGGGTGCAGAGGACAGGGGCCAGACCACACACATCTATAGGATCTGCACGTGTGACCCAGCAGGCAAACAGGTAGGAAAGTGCCCTCAACTGGTGTTCATCCAGGATCACAAGTTACTGAAGCTAATGCAGACTAATTATTGGCCAACTTTTATTACAGGAAGTCTGTTGAAAAACAACTATTAAGAATTTGATTCTGGTTCCTTGAAATTTCTATTAAATTGTTCTATAGGCACAGTATATTGAACTCTGGCACTACCATTTAGAATTTATATGTCATATACAAGTCATAGTAAATTTGATGCTTGAGACTAAACATTTCAGAAACTCCTCACTGGTTAACCCCCACCCTGTACCCATGCACTACAGGTGTAATTACATTTTCCGTTAAGAGCAGAAATGAGAAAGATTCTGAGGAGGGCAGAGATTCAGAGAGAGACACCTCTTCTCAGGAACCATCAGATTCATCTACTGTTATTTTCGAGGAATACTCAGGTAAAGTTCTTATAATAGTGTATTTTGTTATTGCACTGTAAAAATTCTCATCCTCATTCATCTATTTTGTTATTGCACTGTGACAATTCTCATCGTCATTCACCTTGAAATTAGATATGTACTTTTAGTGCATAATGCATATCTCAATTTGTGTTACATATGCCTGTCAGAATATTGTATTATTTCAAATTTAATTTTATATGAGTTATCTTCTAAATTTCTGCTTTTGTAAAATAATGAGATTATCATATCTCATCCTGAAGGCTGTCTTTGCATTAGTGCTAGGTTTTACATGTTTTCTTGTTATTAAATTTCTGATAAGATATTAATAAATATATTGTCTTAATATTTTACTGTTTTTCTTATTTCGATATACTATATGATAGTAGACTTTCTCATATCAAACAAACATAATGCCTAATGATATTGTATATTTCTTCCTACAAAGCTTAAATATTGTAAAACATATTTTTAGAAATTGCAAAGGAAATGTGATAGTAGAGAATTGGAATAGGCAGAATGTGCATCCTGGAAAATGAGTTGTGTGAGTATCAGTGTAATTAGAGGTTATTAGATAGGCAAGGATCCAAAGGTGCAAAATCCTCAAAGCAAAGGGGCATAGAGTTGTACCAAGAAGATATTTTCTCCTTTTTTATTTATTTTTCTCTCATACAGTATATCCCAACCACATTATTTTTGAATGAATTTGTATTGCAGGTCTTCAAAAAAAAATAGAAACAATAGATGTCTTCTCTTATTCTGTGTCTTGTCACTCCCTCCCTCTTCCCATACACATGTATGTGTATACACACACAGTCATCACTTGCCCACATATTCAAACTGTACCTACATATTACCAGTACAGTTATATTTCTTGTTAAAAGCAGAGATAAATAGAATTTTCATGAAGACACAAAATATTTTCAGGAAGACACAAATCTGAAAAAAGTCCCTCTCTCTCTCTCCCTCTCCCTCTCCCCCTCCCTCCCCCCTGTGTGTGTGTGTGTGTGTGTGTGTGTGTGTGTGTGTGTGTGTGTGTATCTGGCTTAAGTGTGGTGGCACATGCATTTAGCCCCAGCACTTTGGAATCAGAGGCAGGTAGATTTTTGTTAATTTGAGGCCAACCTGGTCCACATAGAAAGTTACAGACCAGCCAAAGAAATAACTTTTCTGTACTCTGTAATGGGAGTTAGACTTCTTTAGTGAATATGTGGGGGCTTCTGAAGGACAGTTTCTTAAGGGGAATACAGAACAGCCTGGTACCTGGCAGCGTATGGTCCTGGGCAACCAATGAGAAGGTACTCTGTTTAAGAAGGAAAGCCTGGGGAAATGGAAAGGGATTTTAGAAGAAGCATTGCTTCTCAACACTGTGCATCTGCTGAATACTGCCACACTTTGAAAGACGCTAGAAAGATTGTGGTTGAGGTAGGTGGAGCCCAGATTGGAATGAGGCTGCAGAACAGACTGTGAGGAGTCCTCAGAGACAGAACTCTGCTCAGGAGCATGACTTCAGAGAAAGATGTGAGAGAGTCTTCTGCTGAAGGGCATGGCTGTAAAGCCTCAGAAACTTCCAGGAAAGTGCCCTGCTATAGGGTGTGGCCCAGGGGCTGCCAGTTACAGCTAGTGCAAGGCTGTAAGTACTTAAGGGCATGGTGGTAGAGCCCAAGAGAGAGGCACGGGAGGGATTATAGACATTAGTGGTAAATTAGACATACACCATTTGCAGGAGCCAAGGCTGATCTGACTGAAAAGTGGACCTCAAGTGGAGCTGTGCAAATATGTCCAGTCCAAGCCTTGCGTTTTTTTTTTTTTTTAACAGCCTTGGCCATAAGGTAGTAAGAAGCTAAAGGATAGAAGCTGAGACATATAAACTGAGAGGCAGAGTCTGAGAGAGGAACTCCTGCACCAGGGAAGCCCAGCAAAATCTAGAAAAGCCACAGGAAGCGGCATCTTTGAAGAGCAGGCTTGGGCTGGCAGATTAGTCATGGCCATAGAACCTGCTTAGCTGAATGGTGAGCAGACAGGCCTGAGGCTATGTCAGGCCATAGGCCCCCAGCTGCCTAGTGAGTGAGAGACATGAGGCTCAAATCCTCTGAAATCACCTCGAAAAGAGGCAGGAGAGTAACCCCTGTCACATGAGGATGTTGTAAGGCTCAGAATGAGCGAATAGGCCCTGGCAATGTTGCAAAGTCAAGGATTAGGCCCTGGATCTCAGCAGCTGCCCTGAGGGAGTTCAACTAATTCAAAAAATGGCCTGAGAGCCATAGCTGGTGGGCCCCTGCACCGATGGCTGCAGCAGAGCAGCTGAGTGGCTGAGTGACTAAGGAAGATTGGCCATATGGGCCTGTGGGCAGTGGAGGGGCCTGGAGAGAAGATAGCCTCAAGCAGAAGCTGAGGTAAGGCTGCCATATCAATGGAAAATAACCAGGTGACCACGGAACAACTGCTATTGTGGTATTCCAGAAGACAGATTGCTGACCAGTTGCTTTCAACAGACCTATGTTTGAGGATTGGTACCCTTATAAAGGGTTGATAGGTAGTAAGTGTGTTAATAGTAAAATTTATTTTATTACAGTACTCCTCTTTCCTCCACTTACTAACTTACAGTTCTGAATTTGTCTCAGATTCATTCATTTTTATATGCTTTATGGAGGCTAGGCATTAGAATAGGTTGGGGTGCAAAACAATATACTACAGTACAAAACAGTATAGAATGGGGTAGTTCAATAAAATGTCATATTGTGTAATACAGTATAGTATGCCATTCAGTGACCCATGACATCACATACAGTGGATTTTAATGAAATACATTGCAATGCCAAGCAAAATAAAATGCACATGGAGAAGATTTTCTGGAGACAGACACTGATAATGCCATTATTGTGAGGTCCCAATGCACCAATAAGCTGACACCGTAGTAACTTACCTATGTAATTTTGTCTAGAACTATGGTCCTTGAATTTTTTTAAATATAAAAGTATTAATGTGAGTGTACACACAATTCAATGACTTGAGCAGATTTCTTCAATCTGAGGTAGCTCAACATTGAAAAACTAAAGATTACAGAAATGAGAGACTATGTAGATAGAAACAACTGGACAGAAAGAAAATGAATTTGATGCAAGTACAGAGACTTTCTGTGAAGGCATTTTGTGGCTGATCAAAATTTCAGTTTTTGGTGCCAGAGTTTAGACATCTGCAGTGGCAAAATTTTCTTCTCTAAAGAAAAACTGTGAGTCCTGACATAAACACCATCTCACAATTTCGCCTATACCTCTTTTTAGCTTTCTTTGTTTTAAATTGATAGGGTTTTTAAATACTTCCATGGAAGCTTAGCCTCATATTACTGACATTCTCCTTAACCTAAATTCTTATATGCCTATTAATAAACAATTTTTCATTGCAATGCATTATTCAGATATTTCTTTGTATAAATAAATAGATGGATGTTTTAGAACCTAGAGTAAAGTATTTTTCCTTCAGAGCATTAATGTTTGAGTTACAATTAAAAACTTCTTAAGGGTCTTGTACTAGGGACATGAATATAGTACTGAAACAGGCATGAAACCAAGAGAATTGCATATTTGCCTAAGCATACACAACAGGGCTTCTCTTACTGCTCACCACTGCAATAAAAGAAGCTCCTGATGTTTACAGACTTTCTAGTAAGTCCAATAAAAGTGACTTAAACACCAGCCATGCTGGTGCGCGCCTGTAATTTCAACACTTGAGACTATATAGAGCATGAGAATTGTGGGAAGTTTAATGCCCTCTTGGGCTACACAGTGAATGCAAGAAAAAAAGGAAGAAAATAGGAAAGAAAAGGAAAGTAAATTTGAAAATGATATATTTATGAATATCAAATTTCTACAGAATTCGGAAGTCTATATTAAGAAGTGCTTGTTTGTTGTTGTTTCTTTAATTTTTGCTTTGTTTTCTTTTCAGATGAAAAGGTTAAAACTTTAAAAATCTGGTATCAACTGGAGATCCACAGCTCTCCTCTACCTCCTGTAGATACATTTGAAATTCACTGTATTGCTCTGGTAAGAGCCCAGTAAATGTTCATAAACTGTCATTTGGGAAATGCTGTTTCTATCCTTAAAACAGAAATTTCAAAGGAGTATACTGAGATTAGTCAGTCAGAACTATTCTAGACTTTAAATGTTTTGGAGAAATATCTTTCAATTATATGGCCTCTCTGTAGTGACTTCCCTACTTAGGGTCTTACCTTCATATTTCAAGAATTCATAAGCTAGCTCTACACTATCTCCTTATTCTCCACATATATTGTAAAAGTGTGATTGTGCTTTGTACACTACAGTATGCATTCTTCCCAATATACACAATAAGTTATTCTATTTGAAATATATTTAGAGTTGTAGCACAGATTTCACGTGGTTCTGATTAACAATGAGATGATCTTAATTAAATTATTTATGTGCTAATAAATCTGTACCCCAAACTACTTAATAATTTCAAACATCAAAAGTCTAGATTTAATAATTTCAGGCATCAGTAATCGAGATTTAAGTGAAATAAGATTTTAATCGCTAATAATAGTTTAATTAGATATAATAAATGTAAACATACAGATAATTACATTGATCATAATTCAAATAAATGCTATTTTCATAGAATTGATTAGTCACAATTTTAAGGTTTATATCCTTATAAAGTAAGAAAATATTCTTAATACTTTTTGTCCATAAGTTAATTAGATCCCAAGCTCTTTTCTGGCTAGATCTCCATTGAGGTATAGAAAATACTTGATGAAAATATTGAAATGCATTCAAGTGTGGCTTGCAAAATCATTATCTACTATGTGGAAAAGTATTTAGCTTGATGATGGTAGGATCATTTCATTCAATGGAAATGCCAATTTCCATGTCCTACTATTTGCTATAACATGAAGACTTACTTTAAAGGCTATTCTCATTGGTTTTATCTTTTAAAGATTTATTTATTACTTTTATTATATATACATATATATACAAGACTTTTGCCTGAATGTATGTATTTTTTGAATAGGCAGTATGCCTGGTGCCCTCAAGGCACAAATACTCTGAAAAGGGTATCCTCAGAAACTGGAGTTTAGGATGTTTATAAGATGCTATATTGTAGAGAGCTGCGACATGCCGCGCCCTTAACATGGCGCCGGTTTCCGCCTTCCACCAGCCCGATGGTGAGCACTCTCGGTGGTAAACAAGTCCATATTTGGTTAAGACCGCTCATCTGGCTTGCTTCCGCATACGTGGGCCTGTAAGATAACACCACGTGGCTTTACTGGATTGGATGTTCATATAGTATTTAGCCTGTGGGTTGGGTCTGCCCCATTCATTCGGAAGACTGTTTTCAAGGGACCTGAATAAACTGCTTGAGAAGAGCTTTTGCGAGTTGCGTCGTTCTTGCTGGTCGAGGTCGACGTGACACTATATGAATGGCTGAACCTAGGTCTTTTTGCAAGAGTCACAAGTCCTCTCAACCGCTGACCCACTTGTTGAGGCCCACATAGAGGTTATTTTTAAACAGCATAAATTTAATCACACAACCTCTTAATGTGTGAAATGATTAATGAATTAAAATTTCTTTATTTAACAAGACATGGTAGAAGGTCTTTATGTTAGTGCTTACTATAGGATTTAAAAAAGATTATATTCTCAGTTAGCATCAATTGAATGTGAAGATAGTATTTTTGATGATTTACAGTATTTAGTAATTATTTTTGTAATTTTATCATTTATTTGAATAATAAATTATTTGAATGGTTAAGTAGAATTTCTTGAAATCTCCTGTATAGATTAGATGTGGAAGAATAAAAGTAAAACATTTTTCTCCTAATAACATTCTGTAGCTCTAGTAAATAATTTGTTAAAATGTGTATGAATAAATCTTTACACAATATACATGAAAAGAGAATGCTAGAATAAGGTCAAGATGTCAAGATGGAAGAGATTTAATTAATTTTTAGCAAGTTCATTTTTTTACAACAACAAATAAAAATTTAAGATTTAATATGTTTTGGAAATTTTAGGGGAAAAGTGACAACTATTTTGAGATATCTATATCCACAAGTGAAAAAATACACTGTGAATGAAAAAAGAAAGGCCAGACCATCAGATTGTTATTGCCTACTTCTTTAGAATAAATTCTTCAAATAGGGAATATATGTTAGATATATGCTCTACCTTTTGATCTAGGGCTAACTTTATTTAATCTTTTGTACACCAGAAGTGCTTGTTTACTGTGAACAGAAAGCTCTAGGATTAAAGGCTGAGCCACTCCATAATTAGAAACAGATTTTTCAATTCATAAACTTGGGGTTCACAATATGATCAAATATTCTGCAACATTAATACATTATATTATGTTAGTAGCTCCTAATGATTTGTTCTGGCATTATTCAAATAACCAAAAACAGACTCAAAGGTGTTGATCATCTCATAAATTGAAGAACGACAAACTTCTTATCCTACTAAACATATTAAACATACTTACAACCTTTAATTTTGTGTTCTAAAAAACTACTTATAGCTAGAAAATTAAGCTTTTGAGAATATTTTAGCATATTTTAAACTACAAAGTAGCCATATGAAACCATACTTTTAAATTGCCACTTATGAGATTTTTATTTGAATTTGAAAAAGTATCTTTAAAACTTTAATTAAATTTCCAGATAAATTTTATAATGTAAAGTTCGATAGATTTTCTACCATTTTAGATGTATAGCACATTAGTAGCAAGTTTAAATTTTATAGCTATAATAAAACATTTTTTGTTTTGTTTTGTTTTTTGAAATTTAGTCCAGAGAGTTATACTCAAGGGATTTCCAAGAAATTACAGAGTTAATAAACATTTAGCCAATGTCTTCTAAATAAATGCTCATCTTTTGTATTTTTTATATTTTTATATTTTTATGTTTATTTATTACTTCAGGTTACATCCCCATCACAGTGCTCTCATTCCACCCCTCCCAGTCCCGTCCTCCCACCCTCTACCCCCTATCCCTTCCATCCCACTCCTCCAGAGGGGAGTGTCTCTACGTAACAGTCCCCCACCCCAGTTCAGCAGTCATATGAAGGCCAAGAGCCTCCTCATACACTGGGGGCCTACAAGGCAGCCCCACTAGTACAGAGTGTTAAAGAAATACAGAATGTTTCTAGACCTACTAGGTAGTAATAAAGTAATCAGGTAGTGACAACTCGCCATAGATGTAGCAAGAATGCCTCATGGCTTCCATCCTCACATTCTTTCCAGTCTTAAGATTTAGTGAAAAACAGCATATTATAATTTTCATGTAAAATAAATGTTTTCTTCTATTGAACAAATTATAGTTCATAAGGAAACAATAAATTTAAAAGTGATTTCAAGTGAAACATAATGATACATGACTATACTGCCAAAATTTGGAGAGTTGAGACAAAAATTTGAATTCCAAGCTACCCTGGGCTTCAGAGAAAATTCTTTACTCAAAAACACAAACAATATTATTTTGTGTTCAAGCCTTGCTAAGAAAGATATGCTCTAAAAGTAATTTTATATTGTAAATTCTAATATTGTATTCCCCCTCAAGCCAGAAATTGCATATTTAATGTGTAGTCCTTAAAATGTGAATAGATCAAATATGTTATTTTCTTTAAATTTTAGTGTGTGTGTGTGTGTGTGTGTGTGTGTGTGTGTGTGTGTGTGTATACCACTGTGTGCTTGTGGAATCCATAAAGAACTTGTAAGGAATCAGTTTTCTTTCTCTATATGGGTTGTGGAGACTGAGTTCAGGTTGTCAGGCTTGGTAGTGAGCACTTTAACAATCTTGATGACCCAGAATTATTTCTATGGGATAATAAATAATAAAAAGGTATGATAAAGGATAATAGATAGGAAAAGGCTAAGATTTGTTGTTGTCATTTTTTGTTGTTTAGTTTTTTTCTTGATTTGGTGGGTTGGTGTTCTTTGATTTAACTTCTTAGAGACTATAGGATGTTCCCAACACTGTTTGTGAGACATATATGACTAGTAGATGAGGATAAATTAGTAGGCTCAAATGCTTTCCTTCAATTTGTTTTCACTCCAGCTCTAGGCAAAATTGGTAGGTCAGTGTGTGGTTGATGATATTTGTTATCCTGACATATTCCTGTCCTGTAACTTTTTTTATTTGTATGACTCTTGGAAACTTCTTAAAATGCTAAGTTCTCTAGTAGTCTTATAAACTTCATCAATTCGCCTAGAAAATCAGTAAAATGTAGCATCATGTCATCACTGAGTTATTAGCTGAAGAAACAAAGGGAAGTGGAACTCATATTAATAATGCTATTGGTGCAAAATATATCTTAATTTAATTATGTTAGGTTTCTCTATAGTAATTGCATTAAAGGTATTTTATAATATGCTATTGTTTGTCAAGATTAATCAGGGATAACATAGTAAATTAAAATTTAATGAAGATACATTTACTAGTGTACCAAGAAAGGAAAAAATAACCACAAATGACCTTAAATAGTAGGGGGTATTTTCTTGTTTGATACCCTAGGGAAATGATTATCCTGACCACAAGAATTGATTGTATCTTTTTATTTCTTTCATAATCCTAGGAGACCACCTGCGTTGAAATTCCTATCTCGAATCCAAAGGATAAAACTCTTCAGATGGATGTGCAGTTGACATCTGCTGCCTTTAGTGGACCAAGGGAAATGACACTGAGTCCATTTGAAAATATGAACTACATTGTATGGTATTCTCCAGCAGCCACAGGCTATAAAGAAGAAAGGTGTGCTTTGGGCTCATATTGTAATCTGTTGTTGAGATTTTGAAGTTAAAGCTTTTTTTTTCTTTACATACCTTGTTACTATTCTCTGATAATGCTATCAGAATTAATTAGCAATTAATTTTTGTTTGTTTTACTGCAAAATTACTATTCACTGAATATAAAATTAAAACATTCCAGTATATCTCATTTTTCATTTTCTCAACAAATCTTGCTCAGTGCAACAAGTGAACTGAAGATGGTTCATGATAATTATGGTTTTAAATTTTACTTTTCTTGATGAAAATTAATTTCTCATTTTGAGTAATTAGCTATAAGTCATTTGCTTATAAGATATAGAGAAAATTACATTATAAATATATCCACTAATGAAAACAACACATGCACACACAAATATACACTTGTATATGTCAGCAGTGTGTTAGTGTAGTTCTGTGAGTATGTTGTCACATAGAATAATGACTGGGAAAATATTTTATCTTTGTTCTTCCAAAATATCATACAAATACATACTTATAATTTTAGTGAAGGCTTATTAAAATAATGCATATTTTAAACCTTAACAGATAAAATTAATAGTAATGTAAGTAAGGAAAAGAATAGTTCATTACACTAGTATGGTTGTTCACATTTGTAATCTCACTACTCAGGAAACAGGAAGATTTTTGAGTAAAAGACAAGACCAGACTACACAGTGAGTTCAAGGCCAGCTTGAACTAAAATGAGACCCTGTCTTCAAAAAAATTACAAATAATAACCAGAGGAGGACCAGGGTGTTTGTTATAAACTAAGAGGAGAGCAGGATGTTATTTTTAAAAATCTTGTAATTGTTTACCATTAGAAATGTGGACTTCTCTCATTTCTCTAATATGACTCTCTAGGCTTTACAAGTACCAAATGAAACTTCATTTTTGTTTATTTGTATATATTAGAAGGTATACTCTAGGTTTCTTCTTATTACTTGCTTACCCTATTATTGTCATCTTGGCATGTATTTTATGTACATAAAATTTTCATAGCAAATGTAAGGTAAGTCTAATTGACTCATCCTATTTTATAAAAAATGAAGTTCAAACTCAAAAAGTTAAGTGACTTGATCAAAGTTTTATAAATGAAATACAATAAAGCTGAGATATTCATCTAGTGATACATTTACACTTCCAGAATCTCCATCTTCTGAGACATGAGCATGTTCTGATTATAAAGATGTCCCTTAAGTCCACATATTTATGATAATCTTCACAGAAATGTGTGTATGCTTTTAGTTCAACAAAGTAAATTTGATTTAACTAAAATTATAATCCAGGATGTGTTCTAACATTGACATTTCAAATATTCACATGTAATCAGTTTCAATTTATTCAGAAAACACTTATTAAATCTGTATTAATAGCAACATTTATTTTCTTTAATGAAGTAATCTTCCCACCAAAATTTGAAAAATTGCAAATACATTCATGATAAGACTCGAATATATAGCATAGTGGTGATTAAATACTGTATTTGAAACCAGATATTTCTACCATTTTAGATTTTGCTCTTCTACATTTATTATACAAACTGTAACTAACAAGATTTTCAAAATTTCTCTACAATAGCGTTATTTTTCAGCCTGTTATGGGTGAAGAGTTCTGGTATTTACTGAAATTAACAACTGATCTTCCAAAATCAAGGAAAATACCAGAAATCCAGTGTGATCTTGGAAAGTAAGTTCCATTTAGTTTTGTTATACAAAAAAAGAAAACATTATTGTAATTCATTTATCCTTTATAATGTACAAAATAAATACATTTCCATTGGGAAAAATCTGTCAAGAGAAATAGATCAAAATGTGTTTAAATGTTGCCTACAAAAGATGCTTTCCAAGGAGTGATAGGGAATATTGCAGTACAGAGCAAGCTCCCATATTAAGGCCCACAAAATAAATTGGAAAGGGAATAAAAGAGAAGAAATCTGGACAAGAGAAAATAGTCAGTGAAATCTAATGGGGCATGAGTCTTACCATACTCAGCCTATTCCCAGTAGACACTGGCAGAAATTGGAAAATGTTCTTATGCACATATGGCTTAAACTTGGGAAGAAATTAGGTTCAGGGTAAAAGAGAGGCTTCTTTGAAGTGCTTTTTTTTTTTCAAAGCAGAAGGTATGATATAATATCAGGCTGCCTGGTTAACACTATGTTCCCTTGAAGTACCACATTCACACTCAGATAGTCAAGGCGCTATGCTGTGTGCTATGTATGGCACTAAATTTGATTCTGGTAAACGAGAGTAAAGAACCTATAATTAACTTTTAAAATACAGTAAAATGGGCAAATAAGTACCTTTTGCTTAATATCTGATCCTCCACACACAAAAATTATGTTAAACAAGAATAACGAACTTATAATTAATTTTTAAAAATATAGAATAATGGACAAATACCTTTTACTTAATATCTGTTCCTCCACACACAAAAATCATGCTAAACAAGAATAAAGAACCTATAATTAACTTTTTAAAATATAGTCTAATGGGCAAATAAGTACCTTTTACTTAATATCTGTTCCTCCACACACAAAAATCATGTTAAATCATTCAACTAGTAGATGTTGGGCTAAAATATAGCTACAAATGATTTACTAGGAAAGTTGTTGCAGGGTAATCAGTATAATGAGAGAAGCAGGATATGAAAAGGGGAAGTTCTAAGTGCAAAAGTGACAGCATGTGCAGTTCTATATTCACTGTTCTTGCAAAGATATCTAGAGCTTGATTCGCATAGCTTTCTAATGACACTGTCATTGGAAAAAAAAGGAAGCCTAGAGATTTGGAAAAGATCTTCACCAACCTCACATCTGAAAGAGAGCTAATATCCAAAATATATAAAGAACTTGAGGAATTAAACACCTAGAAGCCACATAATCCAATCAAAAAAATGGTTGCTAAAAAACAGAGCTAAACTAAGAATTCACAAAAGAGGAATCTCTAATGGCCAAGAGACACTTGAAGAAATGCTCAACATCTTTAATCATCAGAGAAATTCAACTCAACAGGACTGTGAGATTCCATCTCACTCCCCTCAGAATGGCTAAAATCAAAAACTCAAATGACAGCACATGCTGGTGAGGTTGTGGAAAAAGGGGAACACTCCTTCATTGCTGGTGGGAGTGCCCAACTTGTGCAAACACTATGGAAATCATTCTGACAATATCTTAGAAAACTTGGAATAACTCTACCTCAAGATCCAGCCATTACCCTCCTGGGTATACACACAAAAGATTCCTCACCAAACCCAAGGACATCTCCTCAAGTATGTTCATAGCACTTTTATTTGTAATAGCTAGAGACTGGAAACAAGCCAGATGTCCCTCAACTGAAGAATGGTCTTAAAAAAAAAAAAACTGTGGCACATTTACACAATGGAATACTATTCAGCCATCAGAAACAAGGTAATCATGCAATTTGCAACCAAATGGATGGAGCTAAAAATGCTCATGCTCAGTGAGCTAATTCAGACCCAGAATGATAAACATGACATTTATTCACTAATAAATGGATTTTTGGTCATATAATACAGGATAACTATCCTAGAATCAACAGACCTAAAGGAATAGGAACATGGACTTTGTTACCTGATAGTGGGGCACTTCACCCTAGTGGAATTGCCATATAGGCCCCCAATGCAAGAGGAAGCTCTTAGACCTCATATGACTGATGACTGAAGAGGACTGACACATGGGGGCACCCCACATCAGAGGAGTAGGATAGGTGGGACAGGGGGTAGATGGTAGGAGGGTAGGACCAGGAGGGGTGGGGGAGAGGACTGTGATGGAGATGTAACTTGAACTAATAAATAAATGATTAAAAACATTAATGTAATAAAAGTATAAGTGTTAATATATAAATATATATAATTTATAATATTATAATTTGCATAAAATATTTTGCCTTTTTATTACAACTATTGTTTTTTACATTTTACTAGATACTTTCTCCTTTTAAAACTTTGTTATTATAATATGAACATGTGTGTGTACAGTGTGTATGTATGAAACCAAACAAAATTTTCATTTCTTCCACCTGTCATTACAAAAGTGGAAACACTTTTCCCCTATAGTTACTTCTTCAGCATTTCTTGTTTTATAGCTGGGTTATAATAATATAATAATCACAAGTAGTTACTATGCTTTCTCTTCCTAATCACTGCACTTTATTTTACAACCAGTTTCCATGATGAAAACACATACTTAAACACAAGCAACAACTTGATCCTTTCAAAGTAAAATCAGGTGCCTTAGCAGGATATGTGATGCCATTTCTATTCTATCTTCTGACCCATTGTTCAGTATCATTGCATTCACTACTAGTATAGCAATATCATACCTTATTCTTACATGAATAGACTTTTTTATGAATAGACTTTTTATATGAGCTTCAGCTACTACTGATTTGAAATCATAGGTTTCTTCCCATCTTATTAGTTAATTAATACTGATGAGTATGAATCCTAGATTTTATTTCTATACCACATTCTCTCATTATAACTATATGTAAATCCACTTTGCAAAAGTAACATTTTTCTGCAAATTGTGCTAAAAATAACAATACACATATTGTTCTTTCTTCTAATTTATATATATGTTTATGTATTTTTATTACACATATATGCATATATATACATACACAAACATAATCAGCTTCTTTAAAAATTCTGTGGTCTAAATGCTAATAGGTGTATTTTGAAACTATGTATTATCTAGAATAAGGTTGTGTTAAAAGCCTTGACTCTGGTTCCTTAAAACTTGACTACCCAAATGGTCATCAATCATGAGCTATTAAAGATGTACAGAAATGTCCTAATTTCTTGTTATCAAGAAAGTGTTTATGTGGTGGTGTACTTTTGTTGTTTAATCAACATAGAATGTATGACAAAGACAGATATTCTTTAAAAACCAATATAAAAATCAGAAATGTGTGAAAATTTTTCTCAAGCCTAGCTAAAGTTGGTGCCACACTGCATGAAATAATTAACCTGATGCAACCTAAGCTGTAATTGCTAATCATATTTGAAGGAAATGTTGTAGGACAGAAGTCATATTAGTTTAAAGATCCATCTTTTCCTAACTGACATCAGTTTAACAAAGCTACATACATTCCAGATTGCACTCAATATCATATTCTGAGGTTCTAGGGATACAAAAAGTTTAACATATAATGTTCCATAGCACTGTTATGATCATTTGATAAATTTCTATAGATGGTAGATGAGTAGCATTTTATTATTTCTTCATTAAGGAACATTGCTTTTAATTTGGTTTGACAAGTATTTGATACACAGTCAACCTAGACACTGTTTCTCACATACATATGTAAATATTATTCAATAGCATAGGCTTTTGCAGGAGATACAATTTAGTTGATAATAAAATGTTAATGAAATTATCATTGATAATTTTATAAATATCAGTAAATTTACTACTTTTGATTTTCCTCACAGGAAGATCATTCAGACCCTTCCTTTATATAATCCTACAAATGAAACTTTAGAATTGAAAATAAAGAACAGTAATCCTGAAAATTTTTTCATGGACCTTAACAGAAAAACACCAGTAAGTACATTCAGAAATTCATGAAAGTGATCACTACAAAAGCATTTTCTAATTCTAATTTTAGGATTCTAGTCCAATATTATCATTAGAATCATTAGTAATAATTTAAAACTTTGAAGTTTAATATATGGTATTCTATTATTTTTTTATGCCTGCTCAAAAATTATATTCTATTATTAATAAAACTTATTTTAATGTCATATAAAATTGTATATGCTAAATTATGCTTAATATACTGGTTATATTTTATTTGTGATTAATGTATTAATCAGATTTTCTAGTAGTTTCTGAGTAATATGATTTTACCTTAACAGTTGTTATATGTTTACAAAGTACTGAGGACAAGTATTTTTTTAACTTGTGTATGTTAATATTTTCTCTTTTTCGTTCTTTCTTTCTTTCTTTCTTTCTTTTTAACATTTATTTATTTCTTCAAGTTATATCACAATCATAGTCCCCTCCCTCCTTCCCTTCCCAGTCCCATCCCCCTACTCTCTTCCCCTCACCCTCCTATCTGCTTTTTTTTTTTTAATTTAAAGTGTATCTTTTTTTCCCCTCAATAGCTCCCACTTTTAGTCCAATAAAAGGCTATTTTAGTGGAACAATAAATACAATGCAAAACAATACTAACGATTAGGGCCCAATTAGGAAAATTATACGGTATAACCCACATTCCCATGTCCAGTCAATGTGTAATTGGCAATTGATATTAATATTCTATTATCTATCTATCTCAATGAGTTTAAAGTTCTATACCTAACTCAGCTTCCATCCTAAATTGCATTACCAATTTAAAAACATCTTCTTAGACTTAAAACATCCTTTTAATTCCTAAACAACTTAAAATTTAGCTGTGAAACTATAACTGTCTAGTCTTCAACCACATCAGAGACCTGAGAAGGATAAATATACCTAGTTATATAGGAAATGCAGTGCCAGCAGCTTCCAAAACTAAGAAATGACATACCAGTGGCTGCCTGGACAGTTCCAAATTTCTCTCCATACATGACAGCATCAATCTTCAGCCGTTTGGTCCCGTTTCTCTGACAGACATTGATTGTAGAGCAGGAATTATGAAGGACTTACCTACCCTGTCTTGGCAGAGCTAGGCTGTTGATTTACCTGCTTCCAAGTTTTGTCCTTTTCGGACAGCATTCTGTCTACAGTTGAAGCAAGGGGTTTCTCTTGCTCAGTGACAAGCTTGCCACTAATGTAGCAATCTCCAAATGGAGATTCTTTGATGGTCATCATCTACTTGGAGTAGAATGGGGGGTGCCCTCAGGAGGTAACATGTGTCCATATCAAAAAATCTTAAGAGAACATCTTTGAATGACAGATTGTAGAGAACTCTTGAGGTTTTTGAAGACAAGGTATCTATCTCCATATATTTGGATAAGCAAATGTTGCTTGGAGGAGAAGGATTTTTAACCCTTTGTGAGTTTCTGGCCCTTCACCTACCTACATTTTCAGATTTTTAGAAAGCTCTTACTTATCCTCTGTTAATGTCTATGTCCCATTGTCTCATTTTGAGGTCATGAAGAAGTATATGATCAAGGTAATGGGCCTAAATTGTTTTTTGTTTTTGCTTAAACTAAAAAACAAGATAAGAAGTTTAACATAAATACCTATACTTCCAAACCACAGGACACCAATTCTATGCAGTAAATTTGACCCTATATCCATTCAAGTAAACTTCAAAATGATAATTTTAAGACAGGCCCTATTATGTGCATACATCTCTGGTCATAGGAGGCTGAGACACTAGATATAACAAGCTGAGGAATGAGAATGCAATCTAGGAAAAACTAACTATTTCAGAAAAGTAGATAATTGCAATAGTTTACTTTTAATCAAAAAACTTCTGGAGCTCTGCTAGC
This sequence comes from Lophiomys imhausi, assembly GCA_907164525.1. NCBI lineage: Eukaryota > Metazoa > Chordata > Mammalia > Rodentia > Muridae > Lophiomys > Lophiomys imhausi. Next base: position 107,031 of record CAJQZJ010000558.1, read on the forward strand.
AGATATATTGAAATAAAAGCTTTTGCTCTTGTAGATTAATGACTGTTGAACCTGTACACACTTTGGTGTATTTATATCTTAATAATTGTCTCCTGGCAACATCTGATTATGAAATGAGACATGTTTAGCAGGCTTGGAAGGACAATAAAATAATATAACACAAATTGGGCTTCATGAGCCATTGGGAAAAAAAAGAGGACTCAGAATGAGTGGGTAGGGAAATGAAGTTAGAATGGGAGAAAGGAGTGTTGAATATGATTAAGATGTGTTTTATGAAATTCTCAAAAATTATTGAAATTTTTCTTAAGAGAGGCTAATAAAGGATGAATATAATCAAAGGACTTTTCATATATTTATAAAATTATTAATGAATGAAAAATATCCTGTATGAGATGTTAGAATGTATAAATATAAATAACTATACTATTACATATAATAATTAATTCTTAATTTGACAATTAAACAGTGGGTCAAACTTAAAATCACTGCTTACTATACTTAATATTTATATATACACATTAATATTTGAAAATATACTAAAGTGGACATACTTGAATGTACTGCTTAATGGCATAAATAATTATAAGCATGTAGAGTTCATTAAAAGTAGAGGTTTCACATCATATATATCTTCACCTTTATGGAAGATGCTAATCTGTTATCCACAAAAAAGCAAAGATAATATATTGCATGGTACCTTGCATCATATCATTAAAATATAGAAATTTTATCTTTATCCATGGCCTTAGACTCCATTGTTTCTTTTCTTAATTTATCACAGAACTAAATTATAAGCAACTAATATTAGAAATAACCCAAAAGTAATATATTAGACAATACTATTATAATATATATGACCAAAGTTAACCAGTTGGCAGCAAATAGATACAATAACGTATAGAAAATAATAAAAATATTTTCAAACATAAATAATGTAAATATGTATACATATGTGTATTCCTATATCTGTATATACAACTTTATTTTTGGCTGTAATTAATTGCATAGTATGTATATTCATATAAATTTTTACAAATTATAATTGTTCGTAAATACTTTAATTAATAAACAGAAATTTATTGTAAAGGTAAATGACAATGTAAAAATCTTTCTTTCAACTATTTATTAATGGTTTCAGATATGAAATATTGAAACATTATTATAATTACTTTTGCTTCATTAATTATTAATGATCTGCGATGTAATCTCTGTCTCTTGTTTCTCCATTCTATTTTTTCATGTCACTTCAACTTAAATACTTGATTAAGATTATATTTTAATAACCTGTTTTCCTCCACCACTATCTAGAATCTCTGTGAATTCTAAAATTTACTCGGGTATCATGATTTGTCATGTTTGTCAACATGACAAAGCTAGAGTCTCTGGAAGAGGAAAAATGCTTCCAATGTTTCTCTCTACACTTTTTTTACTCTTTTGGCCTTTTTAAAATCCCTGAATTATATTATTTACATCTTTTATTTAAATTATATATATACGTATATATATATTTTTATTTCATGACCACTGTCAGAGATTATTGAACACCAGGTACTATATTTTACAACAATTCATTGTTGCTATTAGATTGTAATTTTGCTTTATTACATTTGAAGCTTATTTGTCAAAATATTTTAGTGTAAAATGATTTTGGCAGGCATCATGATTCTGCTATTCTTTATCTTTTAGTATTACATATTGTAGTTTCCCCGGCATAGCATTTTTATTATATACGATACTCAAGTTTTCTGTGTATTTTGATATAATCATTGTTTCCTTTTTCTATCTCTTAAAGGAAATTAAAACTCATTATCCTACAGACCATCAACTAGTACCATGAATATAAAAGGATGAAGTAATATATATATATATTAAACTTACACTGATGTTTACAAACAATGCTTTTCACATTGTGCAAGTTAGATTCTTATAGTAACTTGTTCTGTACCATAGGATGTTCAAAAGCTATGGGTTCCTAAATAAAGTGTGTATTTATATAATTAGGACTTTTAAATAAACTCTTAAGATTAAGCCTGACATTTTAATACTGTGAGTTAGCCTTGCATGGTCATTGTCTGGAGAAACAATATGATCTGGGAACTAAAATAAAAAATATTTGTTGGAGAAAGTTCTTATGCATGATTTTCAAAAGCTGATTTCAATGTTTGGAGATCTGGTTAACACCTTATCTGAGACATTCTCTTATGGGATAATAAAAGTTGCTGATGTCCACTTACCTGGGCAGAAAGAAAGGAATCCTGGGAAGATACAGAGCAAAATCTCTTTGGACCAGGGGACATGGAGAGGACAGATGTGTCTGAGAGCTCTAGAAGTTACAGCAAGCCACATGGCTGGCTGGATTAGGTGGTCAGATTAATTTAGGTGAGCTAGTCAAGATTCTGCCCAGCTAAGGTCTAAGCATTGAAAAATTAAAAGATCTTGATGTATTTTTTTTAAAGGCCTAAGTGCCCTTGGTCTCAGGCTTTATCACCAGGCCTCCTTCTAAGGTCAGCTTGGCCTGCCCAATCTGCACGCCTCCTGTCAAGAGCCCCGCAGGCCTAATACAACAGTTCAATAAATATAATTGTTAATAAAGTTTAAGTTTCAAATAATGTTTATCACATTTGCTACAATCAATATTCATAGAACGGATCTACAAGAACAAATAATGTGTGTAACTCTTAACATTTATCTTGCAAACACCAGTTCTTCGTAGACCTAGCAAACAAAAATTCCACGTCAGTAAAAGTATTTATTTGTATTTTTCTTGTGTTTCTTTCTGAATTTTCACAGTTAGTCCTCTTGCCTCATACTACTACAGAGATATCTGTTTACTTTAATCCATCAGGACTTGGGAGACATGGTCATGAAACTTGTATTAACTTCCATTGTACTCAGGTATGATTATTATATTATCAGATGAAGATGATATATTGAATTTCAAAATAAGTACTTAGATAAGTGTAGTTCATATAATTAGTATCTTTTGCAGGTGAAACATTTTCATTGTGAATCATTAAATGAATATTTTAAAATACAATAATGTATATTACAGATCAGTAAGTAGCTAAATAAGATACATTTTATTCTTTAAACATAGAAATTGAGCAATAAGTTCTTTCTCAAGTGTGAAATAAAGTAAAACAAACAAAATACTCATTGTAACATTTCCTAAACTAGCCCAACATAGTATCCTCTTCCTGTGTGCTGAAAATATGTTCTTCCATGGTTAAATTTGGACCAATAATTCATCTCTTCAATTACTAAGTCCAGACTTTTGTGTTTCTCTCTAACCTTTGTGACTTTTTCCCTTTGTTATTTCCAAATGATTTATATCTTTTTATTTAATTAACCATATTTACATCTTTCGCAAGTAAAAGAAGTTCATAAAATTTCAATCAAATGAACTTTTGTATGAGCAGTGGGTATTATGTGTGCTCATGGATCTAAAGAAAAAAATTAAAGTAAGCTTTATATAGTATTTTTGAAACTTAAATATTTGAAATAACTCCTTACCTTTACGGAAAAATTCATATAAATTTATATTTCTTTCTGGTCATGACTGAGTAACTAATTAATCTAAAATAAGATAAGGACCTTACTAGTCCGACAAAATTTAACTATTTCCAAAGACTAGCCTGAATTAAGAGAAATTTCAATGGTTTATTATATTTCATTTGCTTCCAATTTATATTCATACAAACAGCCTCGTGTCCTGAAAATCTTGAGTCAGATGTTCTACCGCTGCCCAACAAGGCCAGGCATGTCCTGAAAATCTAAGTTGTACTCTAGTTGGCAGAATCCAAAGATTCTAATGCCAGTTTTAAACATCATGACTTCATTACAGTACCAGAGCCTCTAAGAGAAGTTATATTGCAACATCACAGAATAAGGGCAACAGTTATAACAGAAAATTAGTAATTAAACTTTTTTTTGGTCTTTGTTCTAAAATCTATTTAACAGTTTTCAAATGTTTTATTTTTGTTTTCTAATAGTGCTACTCATTGATTTTATTTATACACAGTTGTATATAACTCATTTTCTCCCCTAAAGATCAGATATCAAAATCTTTTTTAAAAATATAGAATTCTTTAAATTCTATGTGAATCTGTGATGCTCACAGCCTATGTGTACAATAGAGTTTTGTTTATTATCAGCAAGCTTTACTGCTCTAGAGCCCTGTCCACTGTGCAAACCAGATTTGCTAACTTCTATATCAACTTGTTTTATATTTCAAGGGGGAAACTTATTAGAAATACCAAATGTAAGTTTTTTCTTTCAAATATTATGAAGAGATTCATATATTTTATCTCCCAACTTATAAGATTTTAATGTATATGCTTTAACATGCCATCACTCCCTCCATAAAATCTTTGTTTGCACAAAGTCCCACTGTTCTAGAAATTTGACAGCCTGGAGCAGTGACTCCTTTCCCCTTCCTCTATTTTCTGTGTACCAGTTCTGTTTATAGTAGTTAATTGATTAATACCCTGAGGTTAGGGTCAAATACTAGCCAATAGAAAAAGACACTCACCACCTTGTTTAGAATGAAAATATAATACACCTCCTGTCCCTGTGTACCATCTTCCAAGAGTAAACTTCACTCTCTCCAGAAAAAAAAAGAGAGAGAGTATCAAAATTAGATCTTTACAAGATTTACTGTACCTATTTAAGAAGTAGTTTGAGGGCATAACTTTTCTTAAAATTTTACTTAGTTTTTAATAGATACAGTTTCTTTTTAATTCCCCTCCCTGAATCAAGTAGATAATTTAAGCTATGATAAGACAACTACCAGATATTATTTTCATTAAAGATAAGATATGGTTCATTATGCAAACTCTAGTACTCATATCATTTAAGAAAGTATGAGATATTGCCTTTTGGGGGGTATTGTTTTCATAGATTTCTTTAAAGGATTTACTCAATTCTCTTTTCATATCAATAAAATTTATTTTAAGGTATTTATATTTATATGAAGGAGAGGAGGGAGAGATGAAGATCTACAGTTAGGCTACCTGTTTTCATGGCTAGAGTGGTCCATGGATTAGCAGGGAATGCCTGGTGGAGTTGGAGTCTGGCATGAAGTATTTTTTTTATTCAATTCAATTGTTCTATGTATTCTTTGGCTATAATTAACATAGAAGTATAAAAAAAATCTCAGGCCACACAATTTCAGAAAATTCATGGCGGAGAAAAAACAGGATGAAAGTTGCTAGATACATTTCTAGGCGTGGTGGGCCTCTAATTCCTGGTGGAGGGGTGCTCATTCCTGGAGGGAGCATACAGATAAGTGTTCTTCAAGCAGTATGAAGGCCAAATGGTGGCCCACTGATGGTTTCATACCAGGTGGAGGAGCCATAATTCCTGGATGGAGGGTTGCTCTGCTTACAAGCAGAAGCAAAATTCATGATCCTGGTGGATACTTGTTGGCCACCAGCAAAGCTGCCAATAGCAGAAACCATAGTGACTGCTATATTGCTGCTTCCCTGTGGAATTGTGACCTGCTGGGATGTACCTCCAACTCCTTTTGCACTGCTAATATATCAGGAGCTTGGGAAATAGGTTTAGCAGCTGGCACTCCTCTGCCAGTGCCCTATGCAATGACAGAATCACCTGCAGCAGCAGCTAGTGGCACATGAGAAATGGCAGTATCTTTAAGATGCATCTAAAGATATTTAAGTGTCTTTAAGACTTTCCATAGTCAAGGATACCAAATTTTCCCCATGTCACAAGACCAGACACCAAACCCATTTTTCTTCACTCTGGCTGTTTTTGCATTCTTTGGCTTGATCTTTCCGAACACCACAGTCACAGAAGATCAAATTCATATGCTTGTCAACAGCATTAAAACGTATCAATAAAACCTCTGCCATCTTGCAGGATATATCTCATTCTATCATCAATATGCTGTAGCATCTCACTACTCTTACCCACACTCTTGATTACTGTTCCATAATAGCTGTTGTCAATAGTAACAGTTCAGTATCTAGGAGAGGCCTACAAATACAGGTATGTTGCAAGTTCTCTTAGAAATACTATAATCCTTTGCTGTACAGAAGCTTTTAAGTTTCATGAGGTCCCATTTATTGATTGTTGGTCTTAGAGCCTGAGCTGTTGGTGTTCTGTTCAGGAAGTTGTCACCTGTGCCGATGAATTCGAGACTTTCCCCCACTTTTTCTTCTATTAGTTTTACTGTGTCAAGCTTTATGTTAAGGTCTTTGATCCACTTGGACTTAAGTTTTTTTTTCTTTTATGTTTATTTATTACTTCAGGTTACATCTCCATCATATTACCCTCTTTCCACGCCTCCCAGTCCTGCCCTCCAACCCTCTACCTCCTAATCCTTACAACCCACTCCTCTGGAGTGGAATGTCAGTCCCCTGTCCCAGTTCAGCAGTTATATGAGGGCCAAGAGCCTCCTCATACACTGGGGGTCTAAAAAGCAACACCACTAGGGCAAAGTGTCTCATGGACAGGCAACAAATTCTATGCTCCTGTTCCCTTTGGTGCATTGGCCGTAGCATAGTTATGTTGTACTATATGGCTAAAATCGGATTAAAAGTGAATAGATGCCATGTGCATCCTTCTAGATCTGGGTTAGCTCACTCAGCATGAGCTTCTCTAGTTCCATCCATTTGGGTGCAAATTGCATGATTTTGTTGTTTCTGATGGCTGAGTAGTATTCCATTGTGTAGATGTACCAGTGTTTTATCCATTCCTCGGTTGAGGGACATCTGGGTTGTTTCCAGTTTCTAGCTATTACAAATAAGGCTGCTATGGAAATGCAATACAAGATGACTCTGAGTTTCCATCTCACACCTGTCAGGATGGCTTAGATCAAAAACTCAAATGACAGCACATGCTGGTAAGGTTGTGGAGAAATGGGAACACTCCTCCATTGCTGGTGATAGTGCAAATTTGTACAACCACTATGGAAATCAGTCTTAGAAAACTTGGAATAGCTCTCTCTCAAGACCCAGCCATACCACTTATGGGTATGCATCCAAATGATTCCTCACCAAAAGGAAGTTTCCTCATCTATGTTCATAGCAGCCTTATTTGTAATAGCTAGAAACTGGGCTTAAGTTTTGTGCAAGGTGAAAATATGGGTTTAATTTCATTCTTTTACGTGTTGACATCCAGTTAGACCAGCACCATTTGTGGAAGATGTTGTCCCTTTTCCATTGTACAGTTTTGGCTCCTTTGTCAAATATTAAATGACCATAGGTGTGTGGATTCATTTCTGGGTCTTCAATTAAATTCCATTGATCCACTGGTCTGTTTCTATACCAGTACCATGCTGTTTTTATTGCTATTGCTCTGTACTATAGCTTGAAATCTTGGATGGTGATACCTCTAGATTTTTTTATTGTACAGGATTTATTTAGCTATTCTGGGTTTTTTGTTATTCCATATGAAATTGAGAGGTTTTTTTCCAGGTCTGCAATTCACAGCCAAATGGATGGAACTAGAAAAGCTCATCCTAAGTGAGCTAACCCAGACTCAGAAAGGTGCACATGGCATCTACTCACTTATAATTGGATTTTAACCCTATAGTACAGGATAACTATCCTACAACCAACACACGAAAAAGATCAGGAACATAGACTTTGTTACCTATTGATGGGTCAATTTTCCCTAGGGGTGCTACCATGCAGGTCCCAGTGCAAGAGGAAGCTCTTAGCCCTCATTTGACTGTTGAACTGAGAGGGACTGATATGTAGGGGCACTCCACATTGGAGGAGTCAGAAGGTTAGGAGAGGGAGGGTGTGTGGAACCGGGAGGGGTGTAAAGAGGGCACTATGATAGAGATGAAACTTGATGCAATAAGTAAATATTATAACAAAATAAATACTATAATCTTGACAGAAATTTCATGAACAGTGGACAAGTCCTGTTTTCTTTGACTTCCACCACTTTGGTTTTCCAGTACTGTTTTAACTCCTTCTTGACATCTCAGCTAAGAATTCATGTCTCCCTTCTGTCTGGAAATCACCACAGGAACTTGCTGCTACTGAGAAAATCATGTGTACACGTCATACTCTTAGTTGCTCAGTGAGGCTATCCTGCTTTTGAACTGGACTTCACCTCTGTCTCATGTTGTTAAGTAGTTCTCAGGTGTAAACAATCTCTTGCTTGTCCCATCAACTTGCAAATTACAGTTCAGAACCAAGCATCAGACATCTTCCACTTCCTCTTCGCTCTGCGCCAAAAAGAGATTTTTCCAATTAGTGATTTCTTTGTTGGTTTATAAAAATCCATTTAAAAATGCACACATTACTCTTCATGTAATGTCAAATCATTTTCCTTAGCTTCCAAATGTTATATGCTTTTTTCTATATCAGTGTATGTGTGTTTGTAATAGATTAATATTAAAACTTCATTGAATTACCCCAGTCAAAATATCAGTCATTAAAGAAAAGAAGTGACAATAGCAGCCAAGATGCCAACAAAGGGGTTCCCTGTACACTACTGGTGAGATTGAAAACTAGTCTAGCCACTGTGAACATCAGTATGTTGGATCCTAAAAAACTAAAAATAGTACTTCCGTATAACTCAGTTATAGAACACCTCTGTGTCTATATGGAGGACTCCAAGTCAACACATCACAAAGATACTTGTACATCAATGCTTATTGTTGCACTGTTTACAATAGTTAAGTAGTAGAACCATTCTAGGTGTCAAACAAGAATTGTATTAATTAAGGTTTCTATTGCTATGATGAAGCACCATGACCAAAGCAGCTTAGGGTGAAAACAGTGTATTTGGCGTACACTTCCACATGACTATTCTTCCTTGGAAGAAACCAGCACAGGAGCAAAAATAGGTCAGGAGCATGGAAGAAGGAGGCAAGAGGTAGAGGCCATGGAGGAATAATAGTTACTGACTTGCTGCTCATGACTTTAATTACCCTGTTTTCTTATAGAACCCAGGTCCACCAGCCCAGCACTCACAATGGGCTAGGCCCTCCCATATCAATCACCAAAATTAAGAGAATGCCACACAGGCTTGTCTATAACCCAACCTTATGGAGACATTTTCTCATTTTAGACTCCCTCCTTTCCAATGACTCTAGCTTGTTTCAGTTTGACATAAAACTAACTGGCACAGGAAAGGATGGATACAAAATATGAAACACAGAGGAGATGGGAGAGGAGGAGAGGGGATGATTTTTAAGCCACAAATAGTAAAGTTACATTATTTAAAAGACAAAACTATAGATAATCATATTGAGTAAACTCAATTTGCCTCAAAAGCAAATAATACATGTCTTTTCTCATTTGTTGTTCCTAGACTCTATGTAAATAAAATCATATATGTACATATGGTTATGAAAGTGGAATCAAAACTATCTAGGGAAATAAAGAGAAACAATGAATCAGAATGGGGAGTAAGAGATGTGATGGTGGCAGAGTATGCAAATAAATATGCTCAAAATACATTATGCTTGTAAGAAAATGTCATTATGTGACTCAGTACCATATACAATGAAAAATATTGAACAGAAAAATAATACACTTTTAAACATCTTTAAAATAAAATATATGTTCAATTATAATTCTTTCTTTTAAAAACCAGTTTAAAGAATGGAAATTCTTCCTGTTTGGAGTAGGACTATTCCCCAGACCTATAGATATGGAGCAAGTAACCACAGTCATTGGTCTTCAGGAATCTGTCGTGATACATTTCATAAATCCTACCAATGAAGATGTTTTTGTTGAAGCCATCTTAACAAGTGGGTTGTTTTTCTTATATTTTGTACATATTTGCCTTTTTCATTATGGAATAAAAACATGTTATAAAGCATAAAAATAAAAGATAAAACATGATTGCTGAAACACATCTATGAAGGAGTGGATCCAGAATCTATCCACCAATTAAATGTCTTCTGATCTAATTCTTAAATCCACATATGAGTTAGTTAATATATAAGATTCTTATAATAGTTCTCAAATATTGTAATTCTTATTATGTATAAGTTTATAGAAATTCTAATGACACTGTTTTAGGGGTTCTGGGATCTCCTGACTAGTAGCACAAAGGATCCCACACTTGGCACTGGGAGTTTTTTTTAATAACCCATTACATCTAGGTAGACAATAGATAGGTAGGTAGATAGATAAATAGATAGATAGATAGACAGATATATAAGATAGATAGATGATAGATAGAAAGATAGATAAACTTACAAGATAGTAGGTATTCTAATATCTTCTCTTCTCTATTAAAAACTTCCACCCCAATTATTACACCTCTCAATTTTCATATTGCCTGTTTTTTACTATACACCTTCCCTTAAGGGCTTTTCTTCCCTGTCTACCACTACCACCAATAGCCTCTTTCTAGTTTCTTGGATTCTGCAGTTACTCCAAATCAAACACACCAAACTATAAATTTAAATGTAGGACCTCCTTATCATGGAAAGCATGCATCATTTTTTTCCCAGAGGCATTGAGAGTTTTTTTAAAAAAGAATCTGTAGTTCATGCATTCATAAATCTGGTTTTACAGTATTTTAAAGGCTAATTCTAAAAGTATTTGTGAACATTGAATACAGATTGAGAGAATAGATGAGAGTTGAGAAGCACAGTTCCAAGAAGTTGAAGACAGTTACAGTGAAAAGTGCATGACAAAAGGTCATGGAAACCATGTGATATATTCCTCAAATTTTTTCCACATCTGAAAGATCATCTGGTTCTTTAATTATCATAACTATTTCATGCAGTTATTTTGTTTCCAATGGACTCTAATATGTTGTACAAAATAAATATTTCTAAAGACATTTTTATGTATTGACACATTTTTATATGTCAGATCTGTAGTTAGCTATGCCCAAATTAAACTTATTCTATACTTAAAATCATCAAGGCTTAATATTTGACTCAGAAATTTAAAACATTTTTAATATACTCAACTTCTCTTTGACAAAAGAAAAGAAAATCCAAAGAAACAAAAAAACAAATGAACAGCCCACAATAGCTGTCTAAGGACAGTGTTGGTGCTATTAACAAGGGCGTAATTCCTGAGTGCTTTTGCCTTCCACTGAAGTACAGATTCTTGTTGCCTTCTAAAATTTGCACATCAGAATGTGAATCTAACTTTAAAACATTTTTGGTTAATATATTTTGTTTACTTGAAATTTAATGATTGATACATAGTTATATTTAGACTAGGTGATACACAATTATCATCAGTTATTCAGACATAACTTGTGCCTGGTTCTTTAGTAAGCACTTCACCTACACTTTCTTCAAGTTATCTTTAAGCCAGAAACTATTA
>CAJQZJ010000558.1:118316-148034 GCA_907164525.1 Lophiomys imhausi
ACTTCACCTACACTTTCTTCAAGTTATCTTTAAGCCAGAAACTATTAGACTGGTGTTAATTTGGGCTAACATTCAATTGCCAATAACTTGTACTCTTTCTAAGTTCAGTGGATAAGAACACTGGGTACTCTTCCAGAGGACCTCAGTTCAATTCCCAGCACCGACATGGAAGCACACACCTGTCTGCAACTCCTGCTTCACGGCTTGTGAGACCCTCACACAGACATACAATGAGACAAAACACCAGTGAACATACAATAAAAATAAATTTAAAGCAGGGTGTCGTGGTGCAAACCTTTAATCCCAGCCCTTGGGAGTCAGAGGTAGGTGGATCTCTGTGAGTTCAAGGCCAGCCTGGTCTACAAAATGAGTCCATGGTAGTCAAGGATACACAAAGAAACCCTGTCTCAAAAAATCCTAAAAAATCAATCAATCAATCGATCAATCAATAATATAAATTTTTAAAAAAGAAATTATTCAAAGCTATGCAATCCATAAGTTGAACAGAGTCTTAAACCAATTGTGTCATGATGTCTTCTTCAGGAACACCTAAATGTCAATCATAGGTGGTACATGTAAATTGCAATCTTAAGGTGCTAGAATAACATTTGCCACTTTCTTTTCTTTCTTCCTTCAGATGTCAGGTGAACAGGTGGAGGCCTTCATCCTATCAAAGCCTCTAAGCAGTGTTTCTTAATGCCACGCTTACTCATTGTGTCAGTTCTGACACCTCTATTTTGCAGTTGGCCATCAAATGGGGATTTTACCTAATGCATTCATGTCAGGGAGTCCTCTATGGGCCTTGTTTGACTTAAACATAAACACATGTTCAATGGTTGGTGTTCATGGACTCAGTTTTAACAATCATCTCTCATCAGTAATTATGTCTTTATCCTCAAACGCTTTCTACCACATTTCCACTCTGCTGGTAACTAAAGAAATGGAGAGTAACCATGTTGAGATATAACAGTATGAGTTGAAACATTGGAAATCAGGGCAGGGCCTACAATACATAAACTGCTAATTTAAGGATACATGTCAAATAGATGTTGGTTCCCTTATTCCTATTATGAATTCCAGACATACTCATTTATGAAATTTTTAACATCAGGACTTCCAATTGGTAGTGCTATTCCATCCTGAATGACATTTCAATTTGGCATGGATGTTGATAGTGATTATATCTATAGCTACCTGCTATTAAGCATCTTTTGTGACCTAAAAAGTATTGGATATTCAAATATATTCAAAATTATCTCATATATGAGTATGTGATTAAAAATTATCTCACATATGGATAGCAAATACACAAATACAGTATTTTCTGATTTTATGTTGCATTCTGCTTATGGAAATTTTAGTAAAATTATGTATCTAAAAAGCTATATAAATGAATGAAGCAATAATTGATATGTACAAACTAGCATTTTTATTATTTTTTCTACTGAAATGGCTATACTCTGGAGATTGTGCAATCTTTTTACTTTATCTAAATTAAAATGAAAAAAATAAGTATTTAGCTAAAAATCTTTATTTTTTTATTCTTCTTTTTCTTTTTCTTCTTGTTTGTTTGTTTTTTTTAATATACGTACTTTATTTTTTTCTTCAAGTTACATCTCAGTCACAAACCCTTCCCTATTCCCCCTTCCTGTCCCACCCTTCCACCCTCTTCCCCCCCAATAGCTTCCCTTTTCAATCCAACAAATGGTTCTTTCTCTTATAAGAGTAAATTCTATACAAAACAGCAGAATTAAATATGCCACATTTATGAGAGTTAAATGGCCCAGTATACCTTCCCAATGTCCAGTTCATACATATTTGGCCCCTGACTTTAACCTTCTACCTTCTAACCATCTCCATGAGTTTAAAGTTCTATAACTGACTTAGCTTTCATACTAACTTGCATCATTATTATAACCATCTTCTCAGATCTAGAACACCCTTTTGATTCCTAAACAACTCAAAATTTAGCTATGAGACTCAAGCTGTCTATTCTTCAACCACCTCAGATAGCTGAGAAGGATAAATATATCTGGTTATATAGGAAGTGCAGGGCCTGCAGCTTCCAATACTAAGAAATGACAAACCAGTGACTACCTGGACAGTTCCCATTTTCTCTCCATACATTCCAGCATCAGTCTTCAGCCTTTTGGTCCTGTTTCTCTGACAGACAATAGCTAAAATCTTTAAATAAAATAGTCTCTGTTTCAGACATCAATAATTTATTAGAACCAATAAGGGTAAACAATGTGCATACTAATTACTATAGTATGATATCAACTTCCATTTCCAAGACTGGTAAGTATAACTAATGTATGATGATGCAAATGTTGTTTACAGAGACCCTCAAAATCATACCCAAGACACATTCAATGATTAATAAATATTTATGTTAAGTAAAATAATAATCACTATAAATTGCTAGTCATGGAAAACATGGCCTTGCTCATAAAACAAAATATAGGTATAAAATGAATCCCCACACCTTCAAAATTACTCTTAAATTCAGATATTTAATTTTTATTTATTTGAATAATTAAAAATAATATTATGATATTTGAGATTTGTGACCGGAAAATTATAGCATCAAGCAAAAGACGTTTGATGTATCAGTTTAATTGCATTATATGTCCTTGATTTCCTCATATCAAAAGATATCACTTTCAAATTCTGGAAAATAGATATAGAATAATTGTTATAGCCACTTTCAGATAAATAATCTAAGGCTCTACTTGCTTACAATCACTTTAATTTTCTTTAGTTACTATTTACAACTATTTACAAATAGTTACTAGTTACTATTTTCTTTAGTTAATATTTATAACATTCTATTTTGCCACAATCAGTTATTCTGATTTATTAGTTCAAGTTAAGGCCTTGTCATCATAAGTTATTCCAATGGAGTTTAGCACAGGACTGCACATTTGACACACTGATATATATGTAATGAATTCAGAGTATTTTTGAATCATATGTTTCTCTGATTAAATATTTTTCAGCATCCTGTTCCACTTTATGCATATATTGAATTTTTAACCAACATATGCATTTGCATTATTTTATAGATAATTAGTATATGATTGTTTGCTGTGGTTTAATTTTATAACTAATTATACACACACATACACACACAGTATACATTATGCTCTATAAACCATTTTAAATTTATATATTCTTCATATATGTTTGAGTACTTAAAAATAAAGCACCAGTTATTTGTGAATGGGTTTTCAAATATTTTAGAGTTATATAGAAAACCAATTCTAATTTGAGTGTGTTCTTTGAATATGTTACTTAAATTTCATGTCAAAACATACTTTGAAATATACTCATCAAAATTTGAAAAGTATTTAAATTAATTTCCATTTCCATAGAAGTGTAACACTGAAATGTAATATCTCTTTGTTTGTTAACTAGATAAAGAAGAACCCAGGAATGTTGCAATTGACCATTGCTGGTATACCTTCCTCCGTGAGAATGCTGCCTTCCGGTTTAGCTCTTCATGGAGAACAGAGGGTACAGGACTTCTCTCTCTCTCTCTTTTTTGTTGTTGTTTTTGTTTTGTCTGTTTGTTTGTTTTATTTTTTATGAGACAGAGTTTCTCTGTGTAACAGTCCTGGATGTCCTGGAACTCTATTTGTAGACCAGGCTGAAGTTGAACTCACAGGGATCCATCTGCCTCTGCCTCCCGAGTGCTGGGATTAAAGGCCTGCGCCACCTCTTCTCTCTCAGGACTTCTTTCTTACATTCTGTCATTCTGTGCACTGCTGCATTTAAAAGATATTCTGTATATAGATCTCTCTTGTTTTTGAAATTTGCGGTTGTCCAATATCATACCAATTAAAATAGGGCTGTATTATTAATTAGTCAAGGAAATTTTTATAAAATTCTAAAATATTAAAAGTACTTATGAAATAATGAAAAATGATTTCAACTTTGTATAATGTTTACTTCCAAGCTTATTTCAATGTGTACAGGTAGTTCCTCCATATATTAACCCCACCAATAGACTACCACATAGGAGGAAATTTAGCAAATTATAAATCTTCCTAAAAATCTAATGCTTAGGCTGCTTAGTAGTATGTGCATGCTTACCCCGTGTGAGGTCAGAGGTTCGGTTCCCTGCATCACAAACAAGTTAAAACTACTGTAACTCAAAAGTTATGAATTTGTCTAAAATAATGAAGCCTTTAAACCATGATAGTCAGTTTTTTGGTAATAGGATAAATATTATCTTAACAAAAAATCTATTATATTAGTTGAAGTCAATAATGACTATTAACATTCTACACAATTGGATGATTATCTACTTGTATTTTAATTATTTGTATCAGCACCTTTTTAAAGGAAAGATGTATTTATTAAAAAATGTTTTAATGCAGCTCTAATAACAAGCATTAAACTAAGAGATGAGGAGAATACAAAAGCTCAAAATGGGAAATGGTGGGCTCTGAAAATGGTCAAGTCAGTAAAGTGTTCCCTGTGCAGGCAGGAGAGATGGAGTTCAATTTCCAGGATCCATGTACAAGCCTGGCACGGCAGCACACACCTGTAATCCCCACACTGGGAGGTGGATACAGATGGAATTTAGGACATTGGTGACCAGCCAGCATAACCAAATCTAAGAGCACCCACTTGTCTCATGAAATAAGATGGTCATTGATTGAGAAAAAAATGCCTAATATAGAAATCTGGTGTCTACACACAGATGCACACACATGCATACAGTCAAACATTTTTTCACACAAAAACATGCACATATGTCACACATACATACACACACACACACACACACACACACACACACACACACGTGAGGTGGGAGGATGGGAAATACTCTTGCAATAAAAGAAACTATTCCATTTCCTAGAGTTACGCCTTTTCAAGAACTATAGCCAAATCAGAACTCAAGTCTTATGAATGTCTAATTTGATACAATTCCAAGTATGAGTTATTGTTATCATTATTATTGAATTGAGAAAATTGAAGTTTAGAAAAAATAGACAGAATCCACTGAAATCAGTGAACTTCTTTTTTCTGACTTAGGGTCCTCCTTTTCCATTTATTTACAATGTACTTAAAGGAGTATAAGCATCACTCCATAACAGAGGAAGTAGAAATGGCCATTAAAAAGTTAAAATATACCCAGTGAATAAAGGCACTTGTTGCCAAGCCTGTTAACCTGAATTAGAGCTGCAGGACACCCATGTTGGAAGAAGAAAAAAATTTTTGCCTTTTTTCCTCTATCCTCTACATGCAACATACACTATAGCACGCATATGCGCGCGCACACACACACAAACACACACACAAATGCACACATAAATGAACATGGACACACAAAAAATAAACAATTTAAAGGTTGAAATACTTGCAATATAATGCTATAATGCATAACCAGGAACACATTTATTTAAAAAATGGCCACAAGATTTTTTTCCAGTTTTTCCTTTATTTTATTCTTTAAACAGTGTTAACCTTACTATGGTGAAATGGGACAGTGTTTATGGGAATAAACATCATTACTTAAAGTTTAGAAAACTTTATATATAAACTTTGAAATTTTATTCTTTTTACACAATAGATCCAATTCTTACAAAATCTTAAAATTTATCAAAGTATGACTGATATATACACAAAGAAATGTTATATCATTTATAATAGAATCAAAGCTATTTTATTGCCAAATAATTTTATATTTTTAGCAGCATTTATATTCCGGTTTTTTTATTTTTGCATTTATATATTTTCATTTTTTCCATTAATTTATTTCACATTCCAATCGCAACCCCCCTCCCTCTTCTCCTCCCAGCCCCACCCTCCCAACCACTTCCTTCTTGACCCACCCCCACTCTAGTGCATCAAATTATATCAGGACTAAGTGCCCCTTCTTCAACTGAGGCAACACAAGGCAGGTCTGCTAGGAAAATGGGGTCCATAGGGAGGCTACAGAGACCAAGTCAGAGATAGTCCCCACTCCAATTGTTAGGGGATCCACTTGAAGGCCAAGCAGCCCATCAGCTTCTCATGTGTATAACTGCCATCCCAGAGTATTTATCCAGCAGATAATGTAAACAGATGCAGAGACCCACAGCCAAACATTAGGGAGTCTTATGCAAAAGTTAGGAAAATGTTTGAGGGAGCTGGAGGAGTCAAGGACACCACAAGAATACCTACATAACCAATTTATTTGGACAGCAGGGGCTCATAGAGATTGAGCCACCAACCAAAGTATGTGTATGGACTGGTCCTAGGCTGATTTATGTTTCTATATACTTAATATTTCAGTTTATTATCTATATAATTAATTTTCTTCAAAAGTTTCTTCAATTGATTCTTCATAGTGTTTTTCACATTGTGAAATCAATTGAAAATTCATCTGCATTTGAATCTTTTCTGTATTGAATACATACCTGTAAGAAAGTATTACAGGTATGTAGGCAACTTTTTCTTTTAGTCCTTTAGTTCACCCATATATTGCTTCTCTATGTAATGAAAATTGTATTTGATTTAACATTAGGTTAGCCCATTTCTTTTTTTCAATGAATAATAATAGTCATTTTGTTGCTTTTTTTCTTTTTTAATGTTTATTTATTATTTCAAGTTACATCTCCATCACAGGGCACTCTTTCCACCCCTCCAAGTTCCACCCTCCCACCCTCGCCCCCTCTCCCACCCATTGCACTCCTCCATAGTGTAGTGTCCCTTCATATCAGCCCCCCTCTATGTTTTAATGTGACATATCATACATTTGAATCTTACATTTATTCTATTGGTACATGTTGCAGGTTTTGCAAGTACCATAGAATTTTATTTAGTTCTTTGTGAGCTTCATACATGTTTGATCAAAGTAAACTCCCATTCCCCAACTCCTACAAGATCCATACAACCTTCCTTTCCCACACAATTTTGTGTCCTTTTAAAAAATACTTCCAGATCAATTTATGCTACTCAAATATTCTTGGATGTCTGGCTTTCCACTGGAGCAGGATCAACTTATCAGGGTCTATACTCTTAGAGAAAATTGTCTCTTCTTCTCCTATCAGCTAACAGTTGCTAATAGCTCCTTGGCTAGGGCTAGAACCTCATTCCCAATTCACCTCTTCATGCTGGGATTTGGTCAGGCTTGGACTTCTACAGGTATTGGGTGTATTGTGAAAACCATGGTAAGTTCCTATGTCTGTTCAGCTTCCCTGCTTTGTCTGGAAGATACTGTTTCTTTGTAGTCCACCACTTCTGGTTTTTACACTCTTTCTGTTCCTCTTCCACAGTGATCTCTGAACATTGCAAGGGGAGTTCAGTATATATGTTCCCTTTAGGGCTGAACATACAGCATGCAGTCCTTTATTCTGTGTACTTTTTTTAGTTGTGACTCACTATGCTAACCACAATCTATTGCACTTAGGAGCTTCTTAGGTGAAGCTTGAAAGATGAATTGATAATCCTGTGGCACTTGGGTAGATATTGGAATCCCTGTGTCCAAAAAGAATCAACAAAAGCCATAATTGATTGTCACCCATGTTACCTCATTATCACATATGTGGTGCTGCAATATTTATCACAACTTCTGCTAGGAAAAAAGAAAGAAAACCTAAACAGCAAAAAATAAATAATGAGATGTTTACCATTTAGACACTCAGTTCCTGGGTGTATTAGCAAACTCTCAGCATATGTCTTTAATATGTCTTAGTGCATGATATAACAGTAAGCCTTGTAACATAGCAAAGTATACACATACTTCAAATTTGTTAACATTTCAATACCATTTATTTTTGGAAATCCCCTTGCATTTTCTTGCCTGAGAATAGTATACTAATACTTTTTGACCACAGTTCACATTCCTTGTATAACTAAAACTTTACCACTCATCCTCTGAACTTAGGATCTCTTACCAGGACTATACCTTCTATCTCTTGGATTAGCCTTCCAGAACATTCTCTATACATTCCTTCAGAGGCCACTTTTTCCTATGTAGCCTTTTCAACTGAGTCTGTTTGTCTCCTGCATGATCAAAATCCTTGTCCTGGAGTTAGTTAGGGAAGCCTCATTTCTTCTATACATCTCAGTTTCCAGGTCATTCATTCTTCCATCCGTTCCTGTTTTGTTTGTTCACATCTCCGCAGGAATAGGGCCACACAACACCTCCCTTCACTCTGCTTTCCTTAAAATCTTTTAGTTTGATTCTTTTTTCCCCCAACATTTATTTATTTCTTCAAGTTACATCTCAATCACATTCACCTCCCTCCTCCCCCTCCTGTTTCCACCCTCTTTTAATATGCCCAGAATGGGTATGGCTGGGTCTTGAGTTAGAACTATTCACAATTTTCTAAGATATCTCCAGATTGATTTCAAAAGTGGTTGTACAAGTTTGCATGCCCATCAATGGAGGAGTATTCCTCTTTCTCCACATCCTTTCCAGCATATGCTATCATTTGAGTTTTTCATCTTAGTCAAAGAATAGCTATTATAAAAAAAGAACTAATGACAAATGTTGGTGAAGATATGGAGAAAGGGAAATTTAATTCACTGTTATGAGGAGAGCAATTTTAAGCAGCCATTATGGAAATCAGTGTGGATGTTCCTCAAAATGTTAGAAATAAAACTGGTATTTGACCAAGCTATATTACTATTTGACATATACCCAAAGAACTACATATTTATATGCACAAATATAGAGATTCTTGACCACGTTTATTGATGGTGTATCTCAAAAGCTGGGAAGCCTAATCAGCCTAGGTTTCTAGAAATAAAATAATGGATAATGAAAATATGGTATATACAAGCAATGAAGTTGTAGACAATTGATAGGAAAAATAAAACATGGAAATTGATGTAATTGTTTTATATATATATATATATATGTAAATATATACGTATATGTATGCTGCGCGAGGTAACCCATGCCTAGAAAGATAAATAGCACATGTTCTCTCCCATATGTGCATTATAGCTTCAAATATTTAGATTCATTGTGTAATTAGGAATATTGATAGAGGCTAAGAAACTAGAAAGGGGCCACTGGGTTGGAGGTGCTTAAAGGTTGTTTGTGTGGGTGGGGGAAGAGGCAGAAAATATATTATATGAAAACAGAGATGAGGAATACTTCAGGGGAGATATTTACACAGAGATAAGGATGAGGGACTATGATCTGAGAGAAAGTGTTAATTTTTTGACTCTGCACTTCCTGTATAATCAGATATATTTATCCTTCTCAGGTCTCTGATGTGGTTGAACACTAGATAGTTATAGTCTCACAGTTAAATTTTAAGTGGTTTAGGAATTAAAAGGATGTTCTACGTCTAAGAAGATGTTTTTAAGTTGGTACTGCAAGTTAGCATGGAAACTGAGTTAGGTATAGAAATTTAAACTCATTGCAATAGATAGATAATAGAATATTAATATAAATTGCCAAATGTGTATGGAGTAGACATTGGGAATTTGTGCTATAGCTTATAATTTTCATAATTGTTACCTAATTGTTCTTATTGTTTTGTATTATGTTTATTGTTATAAGAAAAAGAGCCATTTATTAGACTACAAGTGGGAGTTGTTGGGGATGAAAGATACACTTTAAATTTAAAAAGAAGCAGATAGGAGAGTGAGGAGGAAGAGAATAAGAGGTGGAACCAGGAGGGGGAGGAGGGAGGTGAATGTGATTGTGATGTAACTTGAGGAAATAAATAAATATTGGGGGAAAAAAGAATCAAACTAAAAGATTTTAAGGAGAGCAGAGTGAAGGGAGGTGTTTTGTGGCCCGATATTTCTATAAAAGTATACATACTTCATGGGATTTGCACTTTTGATCTTCTAGATATACACCCATTTAGATTACTCCTAAGTTACATTAAAAGGGCTATAGAGAGAGATAAAGTAGTAAAAGGAAATTTTCTTAGTGTACTAAGAATGTTTGGGAACCAAAATAAAAGTACCAATAAACAGAAATAATACAGTGATCAAATACCATACATATTCTCAACAAGAATTCTGTATGTAAAATGTAATGATATTCACACCACACAAAGTTGCAATTTTTGGAGAACATATTCACCCTAATTAAATCTTTTTTTGTATAGCAATGGTCTATTAAAAATATAGAGACTCATATAGGAAAGAGGAAAGATAAGATGCCTCTTAGTAAAGTGTACAAATTTTCAATGGGATTTTAGAAAAAAAAATGACCAAATTATTTCAATTATCTCACTTGTAAATTGATTAGTAATAGTACTTTTGGTGATTTCTGACAAGTAATTAAATGAATGCATTATTAATATTACCTCAGATATGGGATATAAGTATTATTAAATATTAACTATTAATCATAGTATTTGGCCTTAGAACATTTTCTGTATGAATACAACTAATAATTAAAATTATCTAAGAATTTTTAGTTGAAATATTTTAAATGGATTCATGTTTCTCTTGTCATTTTTAATGGTCTTACCAGTTTTAGTATAATTATCTGAATCAAATTGCCTTTAATTATATCAGTTTTATAAGAAGTAAAAATTTTAAGTCTAGTAAATAACTCCTTAGCTGTTTTCAAAAGTACCTGCATTATTAAAAACTCATGTGAAGGCTGTGTCACCTTTCTACCAATATCTCCATTTTGTTCAGCTGGTGGGAATATATTTTTCAAAGGTTTGTCTTGTAGTGATATGATTTTATTGCTATAAGTTCTACTTAAACAGCCAGCTTCCTGGGCACTCACTTACATGGAATACACCAGGTTCTCTTGAGTTGAGATTCAACAACTCCTTTGTAGAATGATATTTTAGGTGGTCTCTAGTAAACCTCAAACTTTTCTAGTTAATCTGAAAATAAAATATTTCAGAAGATTTTCTGTCTTCTGACACTCATAATTAATGATAGAGTCTGCCATCTGTTTTTTTCATTAAATAATATTTAGATTTCCTTGTGTATGAAAAGATTTTATTGCCAGCACCTTGAGGACACCAAACAATGATATGAAGATATTTTGGTTTTAAGTGCACAACAAACAGTGCTGTACCCTTTCTACTATAAATTGCTGTACTTACTTGTCCATAAAATATAGCAAGAGTTGGCAAAAGTTCATGGGTTTTCTGATTCTTTTTCACTATAGATAGCCTTAACCATCAATTTAAAGAATTATCAAGTTCAAGGCTTCATCAGGGAAAACTTTTTACCTCAGGATAAAATGTATCTTAGAATACAGTTCGTGAAATTTAGGGGAAAGATAATAAAGCATTTACAAGTTATCAGATGTTCTTTTTGTTCAGAAGGGAATCAGATATATTTATCCCTCTCAGGTCTCTGAGGTGTTTGAAGAATAGATAGCTAGAGTCTCATAGTTAAATTTTGAGTTGTTTAGGAATCAAGAGGGTGTTCTGGTTCTAAGAAGATATTTTTAAAATTATGAGGCAAGTTAGTATGAAAGCTGAGTTAGATATAGGACTTTAAACACATGGAGATGGTTAGATAGTAGAATGTTAAAGTCAGGTGCCAAATACATATGGACTGGACATTGGGAATGTATGCTAAGCCATATAACTCTTATAATTGTGGCCTATTTATTTCTGTTGTTTTGTATTGTATTTATAGTTATAAGAAAAAGAACCATTTTTTGGACTGAAAGGGAGAGCTGTTGGGGGGGGATTGTGATTGAGATGTAACTTGAAGAAATAAAAAATAAATTATTAAAAAAATATTAATGGCTGGTAAAAACACTAGGATGTTACTTTCTGCTATTAAAATTATGATGTAAAATTAAAAAAAAGAACATGTAGCATTTGTTTTTGTGTGCCTGGTTACTTCATTCAGTATAGTATTTTCCAGTTCCTCCAACTTAACTACAAATTTCATGATTTCATTTATGTTTACAGCAAAATAGAATTCCATTGTCTATATACTACATTTTAATTATCCATTCATTAGTTGAAGGACATTTCAGCTGTTTCCTTTTCTTGATAATTTGAACAGAGCAGTATTGAACATGGCTGAGCAAACATGTTATATAACATTTTGAAATTGTTTTGTGTATTTTACAGGAGCTATGGTGCCTCCTGGAGGACACATAGATATTCCAGTGTTATTTATACCTACCGCTATGACATTATCCAAAACAATAGTGATTGTTAAGGTGAAGAGAGCAAACCAAAAAAATTGGCTTATTGACAATTTTGATGAGCTAAGTGAAGAGTCTAAGAGGTAACTATTATGACATCAGAAGAAAACAGTTTGTGTTTTGACTGAACTTGATGTGATAGGTTTCCTTAATGTGTGAGACATATTCAACATAAAGCTCAATATGATCTGCACTACTGCAACTCATGTGTCCATAAAAATAAAATATGTTTGTTGAAGTCCAGAGTCATGAACAACATCAGTATTACCTTTAACCAGTCAGATGTGTACAAAGGGAAAATAATGACTGACTGCTAAATCAAGAAACAATAACTTGAGGGCAACCTAAGTAGCTTGTCTGAGCAAAATGGAGAACATGTAAGACTGGCCCTCACCAGATGATGAAACACTGTTCTAACCAAGCTGTATCATTTCTATGCCATTGTCAGAATGAAGGTACCTTACATTCTTTGAATGAGAGTTGAAGCATACTTCAATAATAGTACAAAATTTAAATGTTTCCTCTGCTCTTATAGTTCATTCTAAAAATTTGAATTAAAAATGAATTCCTAATTTACAATATATTTGCATATTTCTTTCCCACCTGTTTTTACTGTAGCTCGATTATTATCCATTCTGCTAGGCATTTCACCACTCCCAGCCTCACAGTTAATTATATGTACACACACCTTTGTAGTATCTCAGTGAAAAATTACAATGAAAGAAATCTTGTTAAAAACTTACTGAGAAGCGTAGGATAATTGTGGTTGAAAGCACAGAGCCATTTGTTTGTTTGTTTTCTTTTTATTGTTTTTTTGTGAATTTCATGAACCCTGTTCCTTCTCTTCTCCCACCTCCCCCCAGACCCACGCTCCACCCTTGCAACCTCTCCCCACATAAAATAAAATCATTCTGGAAGCTGTAGTGTGTCCCAGTGTGTTCCAAAATATTCTAAGTATGGTGTCACTTAGGAGGCCATTACACAAGTCACATGCACAAATGATCTTCTGTGTAGTGTTTAATATGTTATTTTACAAGAAAACTCCATTTTTTAGATATAATCAACAAACTTTCCTAATTCATTTCCCTAATAGTAGATGAGATGTATGCTCTCATTTTAACTGGTATCACCTTAAAATAAGTTTACATTCCTTTCTGAAGTCCTTTAATTAATAGTATTTTGGACTTTGTGATTTTCACTGTATAATTTAGGATATCACCCATATGAACTGTTTTACCTCCCAGCTACCATTTAGTTACAGCAATAAATACAAATGTACTTTTGGAAGGTAGATGACCAAAGCTCCTACATTTTAACTTATGTACTATGATGATTTATTTTGGAATAATTTCCTAAGACTTCCTTGCACACACACATACATATATATAAAACATCTATAGATTAAGAAAATGTTTTTTGTTCTGTAAGTTCGTTTGCCTAAATACAATTGTATAGGCTTTGCTAAACTAACTTCAGAGTAATAAAAAAAATACAGCATTTTTCTTTTTTATTAGTTATTTTATTTTTTGAGATTATAATACAATTTTATCATTTCCTTTTTCTCATTCTAAACCTTCCCATATATCCTAATGTTCTCTTTCATAATCATGGCCTCTTTTTCATTAATTGCTGTCACATACCTATATTATAGATATAAATACAGATATATAATTATTATTTCCTTGATCTATATTGACAGTATTTCTATTTTGTGTTAACTCTACATATTTTATTTTCTAAATAGCTATATCGGAGTAGACTATGGGGAAATTGAGGCAATACATTGGCTGTATCCTATCATTGGACTTCCACAGGCACCAGTCCCTAAAAGTTCTCCAAGTAAGTATATTTTACTCAGGAGAGAAAAAGCACAGAATTTCAAGAGACCTTACCCTTCATGTAACTTCGTCTCTTTGTGCTACAGTCCTACTGTTGAGAATGCTGCAGCATTACTTTCTTTTTCACCAGTAGGTAAACCATGTCTTAAGTACCTACCATAAGAAGATCTGTTGGAGTTTTTCAAAGTCTTGAAATTCCATTCTTTCATTCTCCATATCAGTTACTGCAAATGAAAGAATTACACTTCTGGGCTGAGCTATAGCTCAATGGTAGAATGCTTCCTTGGCATGTGAAAAGGTCCTGGGTTCCATCTTCTGCACAAAATAAATAAAATAAAATAATAAAGACACGAATAGTGATTAGTCTCTGCTGAAATTAGACTACATCATCACACTTTGAAATAGGAAGAAGTAGTAAGTTTTTCTTGTACCAGAGCACCAACACTGGTTATTAAAAATAAGGCCAAGATTAAAAACTTCCTTGTTTTAACTGAAGAAAAAAATCCACATATATAGAAATACCTTTGGCATTTGCAGGTCAATCTAACTTATATTTTTGTTTATCAGTTTATCAACACCTACATTAAGTCATTTGGAATATATTAAATTAACTTCAAAGTATTTCAGAAAGGTGATAAAATATATTTTGTTAATTATGTCTTTTCATAGTGTTATACTTCTTAAATGTATGATTTCAAGTGATCACTTTATACTATTAAGTGATCAACATCTTATACTAAAAACAAATATTAAACTGTTATCATTCTGATAGTGTTACTGCTTTGTTCTGCCTATTATAGACAGCTTATTGTCTTCCCAGATTAAACATGTTAAGCAGAAATATTGTTCTTTTAAAAACACTGTGAGTAATTTATCATGTATTTCCTTCAAAGAAACCAGAAGTACTCCACATACTTTTTCTATGCCTCAGAAGTTTTTGGTAATACTTGACTTTTAAAATTAAATATGAATTTTATAACTAGTATAAGTCAGATTAAGACAAGGGAGTAATAGCCTAAGTATTCTGACATAAATTAGATATTTGGTATTGTTGTTTTACTGCTAGTCTAAAATTGTGCTGGTAGTTATTTTTGTAGGAATCCTTTTCAGAAGCAAGTGGGTAAAATTTTATACACGTACATTACTGTCTACATTATTTTCTTAAGAACATACCAGAGATAACCCACTTCTGTCTCTGTTCAACTATACTACTGTCAAAGCCCGCTATTTCTTTTTTCTGTAACATTGAGATTATTTGCAAACCAAGGGCAATTTTGTTGTTCAGTGAGCTACTGATTCACTTTGTGACTTATGTACTTACTGTCCATTAGAACAGATAATTAGAAAATATTTATACTACCTGTTATATACTATAACACAATAAGAAATGAATCCACTATGATAGACGGAGAATTAATTTCTGAAAGACTTACTAGTGAAGACCAGTGACATGATACCATTGTAAATTGATCTCATTAGCTTCAAACTTAATACCTCAAGGTTAAAATAAATTATATACAGAAGAATATATACATTTTACCAAATCATGACACTCCTTTTGTTGATCTCTGATTTTATCCAGTTATTTTTGTTTTACATACTATTTATATGAATTATAAATACTATATAAAATAAATTTTGAAATACCGGTACAATATAATAAATACTATGAAAATACGTCAGAAACATCAGTTAATTTTGTACATCATAAGACTGCTGTTGAGTCTAAACAAATATAATGTTCTTCAAATGTTTTAAAATGCAGGTTCCAATTTTTCACTTATATTCATTGTATAATATGTATGTAATAAAAGTATATCAATATATTTGGGGGAAATGTTAGTGCGTATGTGAACTTCCATATACATTGCTCAATAGTATTATAGAGCTACTGTCAAATAGTAGTTGTTCTTTATGTGATTAATAATTCTGTGTACAAACATTTTGATTCTACACTTGATAGGGGTAAATATAAGCATGTAATTCATGTGTAACTACTATAGAAATATCATTAATGCTATGAGTTAGCATTCACACATCACATTTAAAATTAATATTAAATTATTATAGTCTTATATATAGCCACTAACATGATAGATTTTATGGATTTGAAATTTAAGCCTTTATAAGTATGAATTTTGAAATACATGTAAAAAGATAAATATAAGTACTTTAAATATTATTACAAACTAAGGATTGCTGAACTTATATTTTAATTATCTGAAGGCATATGCTCTACTGTTATTATAACAGTAGATCTGAGAGTACCACAATAAATATAGAGATTTATACAAATAGTTCATTGTCCAGAGTTGCCACTTGAGTTAATGATGTGACAATATCAGTTTCTGAAACAAATTTCTACATCCTCCTACAGTCTCTAATCACCTAGTACATATATTACATATTTGACTTTTAGATGCTATTTTATGTACTATTTAATATTGATGTTTATATATAATATATAGCTATATAGATATATTACAAGAGTATGTGCCATATGCAATGTCAATTTAAATTATGTTTAATGAAGTTTTATTTTTATAACAATTTATTTTATCTCAATAATAAAAATGGTATCTAAAAATTGAATTAACTTAAAAAAACTTTTCTCCCACAGTTGTCATAAAATGTCAGGCCAACAAACAAATAGAAGAGAAAGTGGAAGTGACAATGATGGGTAATTTCTTTGGCCCGCATCCGCCTCACCACTTGGTAGAATTTTTAGTGTTTCCAAAAAGAAATTCACTTGACAGTATTTATGAAGATGTTGAGGGTAAGAAAATTATAATCGTGGCTATACGAATTAATTATAGTAAATAAAATTCCATTTACTTTAAAATATAGAGTGCTGATTGCTCAGTAATTAAGATTTATTTTCATTTACAATATAACATTCAAGTTAATACTTAAAAACTCTGTTAAATGTGTAGTGATAGTAGTTATGGCTACTACATGATTTGTATGGAATGGATTATAAATCTCTCAACAATGAGAAAATAAGAACTTCAAGAAGTCTAGTTTCCTATTGAACTCAATTTTAACATCTCTATTTTCCTGTATGTGGTTTTGAAAACTTAACCTAAGGTTTCATACATGTTATGCAAGTACTCTGCCACTAAGCAGAGTCCCTTCTAGATTCAAGTACTGTTACTGAAGCCATATTACATTTATAAACAAATCACAATGAATGTTTCTTTCTTTAAAAAATAGAAAAGTTGATATGAACTAAATGTAATACTTAAATTATTTTCTTTTTTGTTTTATTTTATTTTACATCCTGATCTCAACCAACTCCCTCATCTCTTCCAGGTCCCATCCTCCTAACCTCTTTCTCTTTTCCTCCCTTCCCATCCTGTTTGCCAACCCATGCCTGCTCATCAAGTCACATCAGGCCTAAGAGCCTCTTCTTCCTTTAAGGCCAGAAATTGAAGCCCCACTAGGGGATAGACAACAGAGTCCTTTTCAAAAGATAGCCCCCGCTCCACTTGTTAGGGTATCCATGTGAATACTAAACTGCCTATCAGCTGCATATATGTGGAGGGCCTAAGTCCAGTCTGTAAATTCTTTTTTATTTGGTTGGTTGGTTCATGCTTCAGTCTCTGTAAGCCTCCATTGACCTAGGTTAGTTGCTACTGTTGGTTTTCTTGTGGAGTTCTTGACTCTTTGAGTCCCTCTATTCTTCCTGCCACTCTTCTACCAGACACCCTAAACTCCACCTAATATTTGCTGTGGGTCTCAGTATCTGTTTGATCTGCTGCTGGGTGAAGCCTCTCAGAGGACAGTTATGCTAGGTTCTTGTCTGTAAGCACAGCAAAGTATCATTAATAGTGTCGGGAATTGGCTCTCTTCCATAGGGTGAATCTTCAAGTTGTAGCAGTCATTGATGGCCATTCCCTCTGTCACTGCTGCCTCTATACCCTTGTACATCTTGTAGGCAGGGTAGGTTATAGGTTGAAAGTTTTTAAGTCATTTGCTAAATGATAAGTATTACTGTACATATTTCATTTATGTTTCAAATTTTTATACAAATTAAAATAATCATCATATATTATGAATACAGCATTCTACATTTCAAAATCCAAAATCTGAAACCAAAATGATTGCACACCTAAACTCATATAGCAAGTTGCAATCACAGCAAAATACATAATCAATAGGTAGAAAATATAGGCTCTAAAAAGAGAGAAAATGTTTGCAAACTGTGTATCTGTTGAGGGATTAATCTCTAAAATATTAAGTAATACCTACTAGTATTAAAATTAATAATCTAATTGAAAAATAAGTTAAAGAAGTTGAATAAAATTTTCTCTAGAGTAGTTACAGAAATAGTTAATAACTATATGAAAATGTATCCACAGCTACTTATTACAAGGGAAATATTGGTCAAATCCCAAAAAGGTGTCACATCACACTTATCTACATGCACATTATTTTAAAGAAGTGTTGAGAACAATGTGAGAAAATTTTAAACTTTTCATATTCTTAATGGGAAAGTAAATTGATACAACCACTCTGAAAATTAGCATAGAGTCACCTCATCAAATTTGAAACAGGACATGCTTTTATTCTACAATTCCTCTTCTGGATGCAATTCTAAAAGAATTAAAATCAGAGCCTCAGAAATATCTATATTTCCATGTTCAGTGAAACATTATTTCTAGTAGCCAAGATATAGATGGAGATCAAAGTGTTAGCCTCATTCATTGTAAATGTGAATTAGAAAGTGACTTGACTCCATAAACTCATTAGGATTTATTAGTGCCTTCCACAATAACTGAGTGTATCGGTAGCATATTAGCCATTTGTATACTCCCTAAATGTATAATGTGAACCTGAGCAAGGAGAAGAAAGCCTGAATCTTGGATTCAAAACATTGGGGAAGAGCATAGACTACTGTCTGCTCATATTCTTTTCTTCCACTCAGAGTCACTAATCAAATATGTTGTTTTATTCTCCTGAGACAAATCCTAATAGCAGTAACCAATTGAAACTGAATATAAATTTGTTCTAATATTTTAAATTCCTTCGACTTAATATGCACATCTACATAAACTTGATGAAAAAGAACTGACATTTTTCCCTCCCTCATTTTATATTTTACCCCCACTTAGTCCAAACAAGCAATTAATCCTTAGTACATGAGAATGTGTAGACCTCTCTGCTGTCTCCACTGATTACTCATACACACTTTTAAATTGCTTTTACATCTTTATTGTTCAACTGTAATGCAACTTATCTACCAGAAATTATGTTCAGCATCTGCTTAACAAGACATAGATTCTGGGATCAAGGAATTAAAAATATGATTGAATACTGGATTTATACACTTAAACTTGTTAAGGAGTCTCAATTATTTAATTTTCATTAACATATATTAATGTATAAAATATGAGTTCTCATGGAATGTTCATATCTTTATTAGTTATACACAGTTATGTTTAACTCACCTATGTTATTTAAACAGTTGACATTACCCACTGGAGTATATTTTATCATGTACTTATAATTCTGTACTATATTTTTGTAATGCCACTTTTATACGTTATTGTTTACTCTTGGTAGTTAGAATATACTCTGTAGTTTTCCATGCATTGTCTGTGCTTCCTTGGAGATAAGTTTAGTGACTTTCCAATTGGGACCATTTATCTGAGAATGATTTTTCTGCATAACTATACATTATACTCATGTACTTATTTTCAAAAGACATTTTAAATTTCATGCATATGAGTGTTTTGGCCACATGAATTTATGTGCACCATGTGCATGACCAGTGTCCTACAGAGTAAAGAAACAGAAGTCTTATCCACTGGAGCTGGACATGCCAGTGTTTGTGAGCCCCAATGTGTTGCTGGGAACCAAACCTTTATCCTCTGCAAGAAACATAAACTCTATTAACTGCTTAGCCCTTAGTGTATCATTCTTATTTCCTAGTTGTTCATAACTTAAAGAATGATGTTCTTCCATTAATATGTTGTCTTTTTTGAGACTTATTGTTGGTTTACATGTCATATTTATCTCATGGTAGGTAAGTTATCATGTGTGTTTTGTTTGTATGCTATATATAAACTCTTGAGTTAAATTTAGCTTATAATATGAAAAATCTCCTAGGTTAATTATCATTGATCTTTCCATGACCCTAAGTTAGCCTCAGCCTTTCATCCTTTTCTATGCTCTTATTCTTTTCATTTGCTCTGATCACTTCACTGATTTAGGGCTCCTGTCATACCCAATCTAATAGTATTGCCCTTGGAAAGATTGTTGTCTGTCTTCCCAAGTCCTGAAACAATGGTCATGTTTATATAGTCTACTGGTCAGTAGCACTTAACAGTTGAGCAGTTTGAAGGGGTTTCCACTTTGGGTTTATTATTCCTAACCTCATTATTTACTTAGTTCACTGGCTGTATTTTCCCCCTTCTTGTTGTTTGTTCTTCACCCTTTGACAACACTATAAACGCATAAATGTTCCTGATTCTGTTCTACAAACCACCACTACTTCCTATGTATAGTTCATACCGTGAATACTTCAAGACATCAATTCTTTTATGCACTTTTTTAGCATACATACCATGAAGTGAGACTGCTACACTGTATTGTGAAGTCTAGCTAGATAGCTTTGATTTCCCATTGTCTTAGTCAGTGTTCTATTGCTGTGAAAAGACACTATGACCAAGACAACTCAGGTCTCTGATGTGGTTGAAGACTAGATATTTATACTTTCATAGTTAAATTTTGAATTGTTTAGGAATTAAGAGGGTGTTCTGGATCTAAGAAGAGGTTTTTAAAATGGTGATGAAAGTTAGGATGGAAGCTGAGTAGATATAGAACTTTAAACTCATGGAGAAGGTCACATAGTAGAATGTTAAAGTCAGTTGCCCAACACATATGGACTGGATGTTGGGAATGTATGCTAAGCCTTATAATTTTCATAATTGTGGCCTAATTATTTTTGTTGTTTTGTATTGTATTTGTTGTTATAAGAGAAAGAGCCATTTGTTGGATGGAAAGGGGGAACTGTTGTGGGAGAGAAAGATATCTTAAACTTAAAAAAAGAAGGGGATGGGGGATGTAAGGGGGAAGAAGGTGAGAGAGTGGGACCAGAGGGAAGAGTAACGAGGAGATTGTGATTGAGATGTAACTTGAAGAAATTTTAAAAAAATAAAAATTAAAAATTAAAAAAAAATTTAAAAAGAGAGTGTATAATTTTGGCTGGCTTACAATCCATTATCATATGTCAAGGAGGATGATGGTATGACAGACAAGATGCTGGGGAGTAGCTGAGAGTTCTACATGTGGATACATAGGCAGCAGTAATACAAAGACCCTAGGCTTGGAATGGGCTTTTGGAACCCTCAAAGTCCACCACAAGTGACAAACTTCCTCCAATAAGGCCACACCTCTTAATCCTTTCAGAGTGCCACTCCCTTGTGACCAATATTGAAGTCTATGACCCTATGGAAGCCGTTTATTAAAACTACCACACCTATATAGGAAGGATCTCAAGAACATTATTACCTCACAATGAACTTAGTTTTTTAGCTAAAATATGGCTGTAAAAATGGTACTTTTTATTCTGATGATTAAGTATGTAAATACTTGTGGAATCCCCAGAAAGTATCCAGTTGTCCACAAATTAAACATTTCTATCATTATCACCTCAGGCTGACTGACAAATAAAAACAGTTCCATCAATTACATTCAGTAGAGTTTCTCAAAATTACATAAAGGAGTCAAAACTATGAAAATACATAGTCGCTAAATGTTGGTTAATGTGTAAAATTTGATGACAAATAATCACTTATAATTGATTGACATTCTTGAAAATCCTAAATCCCTCCATATCCTACATGGTCTATCTCTTGCCTATATTACTGGCTTCATATTTGGACAATCTGCCTATAATCCCGCTTGTCTAGTTCATACATTTTTCCTCAAAAGCTCCAATCTGGATTTTACTATATACAATTTCAAAAGGGTGATCCAATGAATAGAGGCCATTTTATAGCTGTCTGCACTTACCTAACCTTCACTCAGGATCCAATTATAGTGTAGTGGTCTCCTCCATGGTAATCCTTAGTAGTCATGTCCCTAGTACTATCTTATCATAACCTTTTTAATGGTTGGTGGAAACAGTTATCACCAAATACTAGTTATAGTATTAAAAAATAATTGTCAGTTTCTTCCTATTAGTTACAAGCTTCATTAAGGACCTTTATTCCAATGGTTTCTATTTTCCTTATTTTAAAAATATGTTCAGTTCTTCCCCCATCCTCCTTTGTTCTTAGCTAATAAGCACAAATATAATAAGTAACAACACATTTTTATAAATGAAATTTTAAGCTCTCAAACTGGCTGACATTTTTATCGATTAGTTAATCTTTTGGGTTTTTTTTCATGTACGAATGTTTTTATCTCTGTGTACCCATGGTGCATTGTGTACATGCTTGATGAATGTATGATTTGAAAGATGGTATTAGATCCCGTGGAACTGGAGTTTGGGATATTTGTAAGCCACCATTATGGGTTCTAGGAAGCAATTAGAGGTCCTTTGAAACACTAAGCCATGACGAAATCTTTCACAGCAAGTATAGCTGGCTATTCCCTAGTTCATTCTGCTACTACCAGTCCCATAAAGCAGAGGTTCTCAACCTGTGAGTTGTGACACCTTTCATAGGGGTCGATGAAGATCATCAGAAAAAAGATGATTTACATTACTATTCATAACAGTAGCAACATTACAGTTATAAATCAGAAACAAAAATAATTTTATGTTTAGAAGTCACCACAACATGAGGAATTGGATTAAAGGGCCACAAGATTGGATTTTTAAAAGGCACAGCAGAAACATATCCAAACTACATAAATAATATACTCTTAGAAATTCATTAGCTCTGATTCCCATTTTTTGATTGGATTATTTGGTTTCTTGCTGTTTAATTTCTTGAGTTCTTTAAAATTTTGGATATTAGCCCTGTGTCTGATGTGGGGTTGGTAAACATCTTTTTCCAATCTGTAGGATGCTGTTTTGTTTTAATGACAGTGTCCTCTGCCTTAAAGAAGCTTTTGAGTTTCATGAGGTCCTGTTTATTGATTGTTGGTCTTAGGTCCTGAGCCATTGGTGTTCTGTTCAGGAAGTTGTCATCTATGCCAATGAGTTTGAGGCTTTTCCCCACTTTTTCTTCTATTAGATTTAGTGTGTAGGGCTTTAGGTTAAGGTCTTTGATACATTTGGACTTAAGTTTTGTGCAGGGTGATAAGTATGGGTCTAATTTCATTCTTTTACATGTTGGCATCCAGTTAGACCAGCACCATTTGTGGAAGATGCTTTCCTTTTCCATTATACAGTTTTGGCTTCTTTGTCAAAGATTAAGTGGCCATACATGTGTTGTTTCATTTCTGGGTCTTCAATTCCATTGATCCACTGGTCTGTTTCTATACCAGTTCCATGCTGTTTTTATTATTATTGCTTTGTAGTATACCCTGAAATCTGGGATGGTGATACCTCCAGATTTTTTTTAATTATTTTGCAGGATTGATTTAGCTATTATGGGTTTTTTATTAAATTGAGAATTCACAAAAGAGGAATCTCTAATGGCCAAGAGACACTTGAAGAAATGCTCAACATCCTTAATCATCAAGCAAATGAAACTCAAGACGACTCTGAGATTCCATTTCACACCTGTCAGAACGGCTAAGATAAAAAATTCTACTGACAGCACATTCTGGCAAGGTTGTGAAGAAAACATTGTTGGTGGGAGTGCAAACTTGTACAACCACTATGGAAATCAGTCTGACAGTATCTTAGAAAACTTGGAATAGTTCTACCTCAAGACCCAGCCATACCATTCTGGGTATACATCCAAATGATTCCTCAGTAAACCACAAGGAAGATTCCTCATCCATGTTCATAGCAGCCTTATTTGTTTTTTTCCTTTATTTTTTATTTCTTCAAGTTACATCTCAATCACAGTCCCCTCCCTATTCCCCCCTCCAGTCCCACCCTCCCACCTCATCCCCCATCCTCTTCCCTTTTTTTTTCTTTTAAGTTTAAGGTATATCTTATTTCCCCCTACAATTTTCCCTTTCAGTCCAACAAATGGCTCTTTCTCTTATAATAATAAATACAATACAAAACAACAGAGGTAATTAGGCCACAGTTGTGAGGGGTATATGGCTTAGCATACATTCCCAATGTCCACTCCATATGTATTTGGCACCTGACTTTAACATTCTACTATCTAACCATCTCCATGAGTTTAAAGTTCTATATCTGACTCAACATTCATACTAACTTGCTGAGAGGGATAAATATATCTGATTTGATAGGAAGTACAGGGCCTGCAGCTTCCCAAACTAAGAAATGACATACCAGTGGGTGCCTGGACAGTTCCCATTTTCTCTCCATATATTACCGCATCCATCTTCAGTCGTTTGGCCCTGTTTCTCTGACAGACATTGATTGTAGAGCAGGGGTTATGAAGGACTTACCTACCCTGTCTTGGCAGAGCTAAGCTGTCGACTTACTTGCTTCCAGGTTTTTTCCTTTTTGGACAGCATTCTGTCTACAGTTGGAGCAAGGGGTTTTCCTACCAAGAGATAGGCTTGTGACTAATTTAATCATATCCCACTGGAGATTCTTCGATGCTCATCTTCTACTTGGAGAAGAATAGGGGTGCTGTCAGGAGTTGATATGTCTTGATATAAAAAAATCTAAAGTTACAAAAACATCTTTGAATGCCATATTCTACAGATCTCTTGAGGTTTTTAAAGAGGCCCTATCTATATATTATATTAGGGTAAGCAGATGTTGCTTTTCTCTGAGTAGCTTTATTTCTGATTAGCTTAGAAAATAACTATAATAGGCTGTCATAGTACCTAACAGAATGACCGGCTTGCATAACCATTAGTTTGCATTTCTTAATTATCCTAAACAGTTTATGACAATTAGTAGTAAAAGGCCGAAACATCACATTTCATTTTTTTTCTTTACCTCCTAACCTTTCCATCCCATTTCTCTGGGATGGGGTGTCCTTATATAACAGTCCCTCATCTCAGTTGAGAGGTTGTATGAGGGCCAAGAGCCTCCTCATTCATTGGGGATCTACGAAGCAGTACCATCAGTGAAAAGTGTCTCGTTGCCCAGGAGAGAGAACTACTAAACAAACAAACCAATAAGCAGACAACAGATAAAAAAGACTAAAAAATAGAAAAAATATAAAAAAATAAATAAAAATTAAAAATAAGAAGTCTAGGGTTGGAGAGATGGCTCAGTGGTTATGAGCACTGGCTGCTCTTCCAAAGGACCCTGGTTCAAATCCCAGCCCCCACATGGCAGCTCACAGCTGTCTGTAATTGCCAGGTGTGGTGGTGCACGTTTTTAATCCCAGCACTCGGGAGGCAGAGGCAGGCGGATCTCTGTGAGTTCGAGGCCAGCCTGGTCTACAAAGCGAGTCTAGGACACCCAGAGATACACAGAGAAACCCTGTCACAAAAAAAAAGAAGTCTATGTCCAAGTTCCCTTTGGTGTGTTAGTTGTAGTATCGATACCTTCTACTATATAGCTAAAATCCTACTATAAGTGAATGATGCCATATGCGTCTTTCTGAGTCTGGATTAGCTCACTCAGGATGAGCTTTTCTAGTTCGATCCATTTGGCTGAAAATTGAATAATTTCATTGCTCCTGATAGCTGAATAGTATTCCATTGTGTAGATGTACCACAGTTTCTTAACCCATTCTTCGTTTGAGGGACATCTTGGTTGTTTCCAGTTTCTAGATTTTACAAATAAGGCTGCTATAAACATAGATGAGGCAACTTCCTTATGATTCCATGAAGAGGCATTTGGGTGTATACCCAGAAGTGGTATGGTTGGGTCCTGAGGCAAACTATTCCAAGTTTTCTAAGATATCGCCAGACTGACGTCCATGGTGGTTGCACAAGCCTGCATTCCCACCAGCAATGGAGTAGGGTTTCCCTTTCTCCACACCCTCACCAGCATGTGCTGTCATTTGAGCTTTTGATCTTAGCCATTCTGACAGGTGTGAGTTGGAAACTCAGAGTCGTCTTGAGTTGCATTTCTCTGATGATTAAAGATGTGGAGCATTTCTTCAAGTGTCTCTCAGCCATTAGGGATTCCTCCTTTCGGAATTCTCTCTTTAGCTCTGTCCCCCATTTTTTGATTGGATTATTTGGTTTCTTGGCATTTAATTTCTTGTGTTCTTTGTAGATTTTGGATATTAGCCCTCTATCAGATGTGGGGTTGGTGAAGATTTTCTCCCAGTCTGTAGGGTGCCGTTTTGTTCAAATGATACTGTCCTTTGCCTTACAGAAGCTTTTCAGTTTCATGAGGTCCCATTTATTGATTGTTGATCTCAGGTCCTGAGCTGTTGGTGTTCTGTTCAGGAAGTTGTCACCTGTGCCAATGAGTTCGAGGGTTTCTCCTACTTTTTATTCTAGTATATTTAGTGTGGCAGGCCTTATGTTAAGGTCTTTGATCCACTTGGACTTAAGTTTTGTATAAGATGATAAGTATGGGTCTAATTTCATTCTTTTACAAGTGGACATCCAGTTGGACCAGCACCATTTGTTGAAGATACTGTCCGTCCATTGTGCCGTTTTGGATTCTTTGTCAAAAATTAGGTGGCCATAAGTGTGTGGGTCTATTTCTGGATCTTCAATTCGATTCCATTGATCTACTGGTCTATTTCTATACCAATACCATGCTGTTTTCTCAACTATTGCTCTGTAGTACAGCTTGAAATATGGGATGGTGATACCTCCAGATGTTTTTTTTTTGGTTGTTTTTGTTTTTTGTTTTTTTTGTTTTTTTTTTGTACAGGATTGATTTAGCTATTCTGGGCTTTTTGTTGTTCCATATGAAATTGACAATAGCTCTTTCCAAGTCTATAAAAAATGTGCTGGTATTTTGATAGGAATTGCATTGAATCTATATATTGCTTTTGGTAGGATGGCCATTTTTATTATGTTGATCCTACCTATCCATGAGCATGGGAGATCTTTCCATCTTCTAAAGGCCTCTTCCATTTCTTTCTTCAAGGGCTTGAAGTTCTTGATGTACAGGTCCTTTACATGCTTTGTTAGAGTTACCCCTAGGTATTTTATGTTGTCTGTGGCTATTGTGAAGTGGATTGTTTCCTTTATTTTTTTCTCAATCCATTTGTTTGTTGTATAATGAAGGGCATCTGATTTTTTTGAATTAATTTTGTAACCAGCCACTTTGCTGAAGGTGTTTATCAGCTGTAAGAGTTCTCTTGTGGAATTTTTGGGGTCGCTTATGTATACTATTATATCATCTGCAAATAGGGATAATTTGACTTCTTCGTTTCCGATGTTTATCCCCTTGAAGTCCTGTAGTTGTCTTATTGCTCTAGCAAGAACTTCAAGTACTATATTGAAGAGATATGGTGAAAGCGGACATCCTTGTCTTGTCCCTGAGTTTAGAGGAAATGCTTCAAGTTTCTCTCCATTTAATTTGATGTTGGCGACTGGCTTGCTGTATATTGCCTTTATTATTTCTAGGTATGGTCCTTGTATGCCCGTTCTCTCCAGAACTTTTAGCATGAAGGGGTGTTGGATTTTGTCAAATGCTTTTTCTGCATCTAGCGAGATTATCATGTGGTTTTTTTCTTTCATCTTGTTTATATGGTGAATGACGTTGATAGATTTTCGTATGTTGAGCCATCCCTGCATTCCTGGGATGAAGCCTACTTGATCATGGTGTATGATACTTTTGATGTGTTCTTGAATTCGGTTTGCTAGTATTTCATTAAGTATTTTTGCATCTATGTTCATGAGGGAGATTGGTCTGAAGTTCTCTTTCTTTGTTGGGTCTTTGTGAGGTTTAGGAATCAGGGTGACAGTGGCCTCATAGAATGAGTTTGGCAATGTTATTTCAGATTCTATTTTGTGAAAGAATTTGAAAAGTATTGGTGTTAGCTCCTCTTTGAAGGTCCGGTAGAATTCCGTGCTAAAGCCATCTGGCCCTGGACTTTTTTTTTGGTTGGGAGATATTTAATGACTGTTTCTATTTCCTTAGGGGTTATAGGGCTGTTTAATCTGTTTATCTGATCTTGATTTAGCTTCGGTAGGTGGAATATATCAAGAAAATTGTCCATTTCACTTAAGTTTTCCAATTTGGTGGAGTATAGATTTTTAAAAGTAGGATGCAAATATTTTCTGGATTTCCTCAATGTCTGTTGTTATTTCTCCCTTTTCGTTTCTGATTTTGTTGATTTGTGTTTTCTCCCTCTGTCTTTTAGTTAATTTGGCTAAGGGTCTGTCTATTTTGTTGATTTTCTCGAAGAACCAACTCTTGGTTTCATTGATTCTTTGTATAGTTCTTTTTGTTTCTAAGTTGTTGATTTCAGCCCTAAGTTTGATGATCTCCTGCCTTCTGCTCCTCTTGGGAGTGTTTGCTTCTTTTTTTTCCAATTCACCCAGTTTAGCTGTTAATTCGCTAATATGAGCTGTCACAATTTTCTTTTTGAAGGCACTTAGTGCTATGAACTTTCCTCATAGCACAGCTTTCATTGTGTCCCATAGGTTTGGGTATATTGTGTCTTCATTTTCGTTGGATTTTAAGAAGTCTTTGATTTCCTTCTTTAGTTTTTCCCTGACCCAGTGGTCCTCTAGTAAAGAGTTGTTCAATTTCCATGTGAGTGTAGACTTTCTGTTGATTCTTTTGCTATTGAAGTCCAGCTTTATTCCATGGTGGTCTGATAAGATACAAGGGGTTATTTCAATTTTCTTGTATCTGTTGAGGCTATCTTTGTGTCCAACTATATGGTCGATTTTGGAGAAGGTTCCATGAGGTGTATTCTTTTGGGTTTGGTGAAACATTCTGTAGATATCTGTTAGGTCCATTTGGTTCATGATCTATGTTAGACTCATTATTTCTCTGTTTGGCTTCTATCTTGATGATCTGTCCATAGTTGTGAGTGGGGTGTTGAAATCTCCCACTATTAAAGTGTTTGGATCGATGTGCGATTTAAGTTTTAGAAGCGTTTCTTTTATAAATGTAGGTGCCTTTGTATTTGGGGCATAGATGTTCAATATTGAGATCACCTCTTGGTGGATATTTCCTTTAATGAGTATGTAATGCCCTTCTCTGTCTTTTTTTATTAACTTCAATTGGAAGTCTATTTTGTTTGATATTAGGGTGGCTACTCCACCTTGTTTCCTGGGTCCATTTGCTTGGAAAACCTTTTCCCAGCCCTTTACTCTGAGGTAGTGTTTATCTTCAATAGTGAGGTGTGTTTCTTGTATACAGCAAAAAGATGGGTCTTGTTTACGGATCCAATCTGTAAGTCTGTGTCTTTTTATTGGCGAGTTGAGTCCATTGATGTTGATGGATATTAGTGACCAGGGGTTGTTATTTCCCATTATTTTGGTTTAGCGGGCTGTCTTGTGTTTCTCCTTTGTTTAGTTGCTGTGGAGGTGTCTATTTCCTCTGTTTTCTTGGGTGTAGTTATTATCTCTGTGTTGGAATTTTCCTTCTAGGATCTTCTGTAGGGCTGGGTTTGTGCGGAAATATTGTTTGAATTTGATTTTGTCATGGAATATCTTGTTTTCTCCATCTATGTTCATAGAGAGTTTTGCTGGGTATAGTAGTCTGGCTGGGCACCTATGTTCTCTCAGGGCTTGTAGGACATCTGTCCAGGCCCTTCTAGCTTTTAAAGTTTCTGAGGAGAAGTCAGGTGTGATTCTGATTGGTCTGCCATTGTATGTGACTTGGCCTTTTTCTCTTACAGCTTTTAA
>CAJQZJ010000562.1:0-39069 GCA_907164525.1 Lophiomys imhausi
TTGGCCTCCAAAAGACTGCACAAGTTTGAACCAATCAGACTTCTAGCACAGATCTGGAGAAGCTTACAGGTCCCTGCCTCTAACTGAGGAGTTATTGACAAGTTGATAACTTCTGGGCAGGTTGGGGGCGGGGGAGGAGGGAGTCAGTTTTCTTTAAGGCTATGGCCCTTGGTAGGTTAATCACACAGCAAAGGGTGTCTCTACACCCACAAGTATACAAGCAACACACACTGGACTTGGATTTAAGAGGACACAAAGTTGAGAAGGTGTGGGGATGTGAGGGTAGATCTGGGAGGAGCTAGGGGTAGATCTTAAATCCATTCAGAAAGTGAATTTTTATCTTCTTCTTTTCCAAGACATGGTTTCTCTGTGTAGCCCAGGCTGTCCCAGAACTTTCACTGTAGACCAGGCTGGCCTCGACAAAGGTCTGCCTGCCTCTGCCTCTTGAGTACTGAGATTAAGACATTAAGATATTATTTCCAATGGTAGCCATGAGCTCTCACACATATCTAAGATCCCTCATGAGATAGTAATCACATCAGAATGAATAGTTTCATACCATTTGTGATGATATTCTTATAATGCATTTCCTCCTTCTCTGCAGAATTTCCCATGTCCTGCTTTGCAATGTAACCCAGAGGGTATCATTCTGGTTTGTGGTCACAGATCCTTCCAAAAACCATACTGTTCCTGCAGCTGAAGTACAGTCAGCCATAAGGTAATCATCCCCACATCTACTGTCTACTGATCCATCTATCAACTCACTGATGAGCTCAACTGTTTTCATAGATGTTGAAGAGCTCTCACGCCACTCCACTGCACACATGACGCATTGAGTAAAGTGTCAAGTCTTCCATTCTGTTCATTTTCATCAGAGATTAGTGTAGATCATTAATTTTCATCCAGTAGCAATTTGCCTTCAAGGAAACAAATGGTTGGCAATGTTTGGACACATCTTTCTTGTCACAACCGGAAGAGAAAGAGGCCCCACCCGTGTTAAGCAGGCAGAAGCTAGGAATGTTGGTATCCACCCTGCTATGCACAGGACAGAACCTCCCTCAAAAATTATTTGCCCTCAAATGTCTGTTGTGTACCCTTGTTTAAACATTAACTAAGAAAGACTGAAGAGCCAAACCAAAATCACTGTAGATATGTTGTTACCATATCTACAGTGATTTTTAAAAATTGAATTAAACTCTATTAGCATATATTAATTGTACAAAGTAATGAGTTTCACTGGATATTATTATACATGCATATGATATACTATGATTATATTCACTGTACTTCTTGCCATTTTCATGGTAATTTTAAAATCTGTACTAGAGTAGTCACAAGTATGGACTAAAGTGTGGACATGAACAACCAGTTCTAAGTTATCTGTTATAGCTCTATTGTGAATACTGAAGTAATTAAACCCAGATTTTGGCTAAAAAAATATCTAGGGCGCCTGGTCCCCAGGAGGAGGATTCCAGTGGTGGAGGTGATATTATCTATATCTGACTAGAACTTCTAATCTACCTGTACCCAGTGTGGCCCGAGATAGCAGCAAAGGGTTAATAAGTTAGGGAGATGAAGTGAGGGTATAGAGCAACTTTTCATTTTCCTTCCAGCCATGGCTCAGCAATGATGTTCATTATTTTGGGGAAAGGTTTACATTCTGATACTTAACCATGGTTAGATTACAAGGGTTGGGGAGATGGCTCAGTGAGTAAAGCCCTTGCCAAGAAACATGAAGACTTGAATTTGGATCCCCAGAACCAACGCAAAACCAGCATGGTGGCCCATGTCAGTCATCCCAGGACTCCTACATCAAGATAGGAGGCAGAACCTAGGGAAGCCCATCAGGCAGCTGGCCTGGCATATCTTGTGGCAAACAGCAAAATGATCCTGTTTCAAAGAACATGGAAGGAGATGAGGACTGACATCTGTGGTTGTTTGAGAACCTCCATGTGCACCTAGGACACACACACACAAATATTTTAAAAGATTAGATTATTAAAAAAGGAAAACATTTTATAATTTGCTAAAATTACATTTAAATTATCCTTTTGCCCCTGGGGTTCTTGTTCATATCTATGAATGGTCATGGCAGAGCACAGATTTGTGAGTTTATATGGTCCTGGGGATGGAACTCAGCTTTGCACATACTGTGTGATGATGTACCACTGAGCACTGTCCTCTACTCTCAGCACAGAATTTTATTGGCTGATGGAGATCTTTCCTGGTGGCTGGATACCGGACCACAGAGCTTCTCAAGCCACTGCTTTAGACCAGGCTTACCCAGTCCTGAAGCATCCAGTCAAATGTGCCTACCAAGAATTTGAATTATAGCTAGTCAAAAATGAGGTGCATGCAAAGTATAAAACACATCAA
Organism: Lophiomys imhausi; assembly: GCA_907164525.1. Classification (NCBI taxonomy): domain Eukaryota; kingdom Metazoa; phylum Chordata; class Mammalia; order Rodentia; family Muridae; genus Lophiomys; species Lophiomys imhausi. The sequence continues at coordinate 2,377 of CAJQZJ010000562.1, forward strand.
TAATCAAACAAAATCTTGAGGTGCGTGGTGGTGGTGCACGCCTTCAATCCCAGCACTTGGGAGGCAGAGGTAGGCGGATCTCTGAGTTTGAAGCCAGCCGGTCTACAGAGTGAGTCCCAGGACAGCAAGGGCTACATACACACACACACACACACACACACACACACACACACACACACACACACACACACACAAAAACCCAGAAAAACCCTGTTTCAAAACAGAAACAAAAACCCAAAACAAAACGAAACAAAACAAAACACGATTTCACTACCAACCTGCCTGACTCTTACCAGCACAGAAAATGCAGATTTCCCTTACCCGAGGAAAACTAACACATTTGCTTTCATGTGCCTTTAGATTTTTGGATTCTTGAATTGTGTGTAGTCACACAGAAGCACTTTTTTTTTAAATGTTTATTTATTACTTCAGGTTACATATCCATCACAGTGCCCTCTTTGCACCCCTCCCAGACCTGCCCTCCCACCCTCTATCTCCTCTCCCTTCTATCCCAACACAGAAGCACTTTAAAAAATATTTTAATTTGAAGAAATGGCTGGGATGTATGTAAACCACCTTAAAAAGAGTTCTGTTATTCATTCACATCTAGATGATCTCTATCAAGAAATAGAGCACAGTGAGGGCAGAGCTCAAAGGTCCTGATTTATATCAGTGGAGAGATGAGTCTGTACCTTGTTTCTAATGCTTTTATTTCTGTCTTACTTCATTTTTTTTTAAATTATCATTGTCTTTTAGAATGAATAGGAACCGGATCAACAATGCATTCTTTTTGGATGATCATACTCTGGAATTTTTAAAAATTCCTTCCACTCTTGCACCCCGCATGGATCCATCTGTGCCTGTCTGGATTATTGTATTTGGTGTGATATTTTGCATTGTCATAGTGGCAATTGCACTACTAGTTCTATCAGGAATCCGGCAACGAAGAAGGTAAGCTGTTTAGAATGAATTACTTAAGGAATATTTACCTATTTTCTTATGACTGGTTTAAGGTAATGCCTAAAACTTACAAAAGTCATAACTTACAAAATAGCTATTATAATGTTGTCCCTTTTGATGTTTTTAGAATCCAGTGTCCCTTGTTTAATGAAATTCCTTCCATTACTGTCTTCATTTGTTCTATTCTATTCTCTTTATTACTGTGTGTGCATGTATGACTCTCTCTCTCTCTCGTGTGTGTGTGTGTGTGTGTGTGTGTGTGTGTGTGTGTGTGTGTGTAGGTCAGAGGACAATTTATGCTGTCAGTTTTCGCCTTCCTCCTATACATGGGCCCCAGGGATCAAACTGAGGTCATCAGGCTTCCATAATAAGCACCTTTACCCAATAGGCCACCCCACTGGATTTCCTCTATTGTATACTAGATGACTGTTTCAATATGCACACTTGAGTTTAATGTCTGTGTCCTAGTTTCCATTCTGTTGCTATGCTAGAACACTGACCAAAAGCAACATAGGGGAGGAAAAGGTTGATTTCCTCTTACAGATTACAGTCCATCACTGAGGGAAGTCAGGGCAGGAACTCACAGGTAGGAACCACAGAGGAAAGCTGCTTGCTAGCTCACACACTTGCTCTTTCATAGGCTCATGCATAGCTAGCTTTCTTATACAGCCCAGAACCACCTGCCTGAGGAATGGTGCTGGCCAGAGTGGGCTGAGCCTTCCCACATGAATTAATAATCAAGACAGTCCCTCACAGACATGAATACCCACAGACAAACCCAATAAAGGCAATTCCTTCAGGTTTATCCTCTCGGATGACTCTAGGTGGTATGGAGTTCTGTGTTGTAATTTTGTATGCTAGATACACAGAGAAAAGCACACTTTTCATACCTCCCACTCCATATTAACCTATGGAAAACTAATAATACAATGTTTCTCCTTCTACAATAATGAGAGAATCCCCGACAAACACTTTTTCTTTAAAAACAAAACACAACCCCAGCGATTTGTGTACCCAGGCTGGCCTACAACTTGTTACATGGCTGATGCTAAACTCCTGTTTTGTTTTTTTCAAAACAACTGTTTTTCATTCTTCAGTATTTATGTTTGGTACTAGTTCAAATAGCATTTTCCTCCACATAACAAATCTTTAGTGGAATTTGAGGTTATAATCTAGAAGGGCTTTTGATGAATATAGTCAGCTGAACTTTTTTTTTTTTTAGATTTTTAGAGACAGGTTTCTCTGTGTAGCCCTGGCTGTCCTGGACTCACTTTGTAGACCAGGCTGGCCTTGAACTCACAGAGATCCACCTGCCTCTGCCTCCTGAGTGCTGGGACTAAAGGCCGTCGCCACCATGCCCTGCTGAACCTGACTTTTTTGAGGCCTGGTTTCACTTTGTGGCTGGCTGGGAGTCCTCCTTCCATCCCCCACCTCCTTCCACTCTTACACTGCTGCGATTAATGCCACCATGACTGGTGACACTTTTTAAAAGAAGGGTTTCTTTATTTTTATGTCCATGAATATGTAGGTGACAAATGGATTTTTGGTCTATAGGTTGGAGAAAGGGAATAGTATAAGCAAAACTCAGGTTTAGGGCCGCTGGGAGAGCAGACTTTGATAGAAGCAGCAGAGAGCTTTCTTGTTGCTGTGGATTCAGCGCCTGTATGAACAGTTCTCTTTACCTTTAGCACCAGGAGCTACACAAGAAACAGTCTCACCTATGACTGGGTAGGAAGAAATCCAAGCTAGGCACTTCATGTTGTACAAGGTGGAGATCAAAAATAAGCAGTCCACACTTCCTGCCAAAGGAGAGGGAAAGTTAAAGCCACTGGTTGCTCTTGGGGGAGGGGGGGAAGTGTTGCCATTTTCTCTGTGAGGGAAGCTGCTGAGTTACTTGTAGATGGGGAGTTTGTTTTTTGAATATTGGGATGTCAAACTGTCATTAGCCATGTTCCTATTTCAACTTCCTTTTCCCTTTGTCTTAGAAAACAAAATACATGATTCTGAATATCAAATCTACAAATTATACTTTTGTTCAAAGCCTAATTCACAGTGGTGCTGATTGTAATAACCACTATGGGGGGGGGTCCCATATGCCTACCTGTTGCCATGCCAATGAGTAATGAACTGGTGACATCTGTTTGAGCATGCTCTATGTGGCTTAGAGCATCACAGTGGTGCAGACACTTTGTATATTGGGTCAGGGGGGTTTTCTAGATTATGGGGTAGGGTAAATTGGGGTTTTTGTTTTGCTTTTTGCTTTTTTTGGTGGGTTGGGGAGTGTAGTACTCAGTTACACCCTAAAAATAACATGTATAAAGCCCTGTCTGTGTGTGTGGGTATGTGTGAGTGTTTGTAAATTCCTTTCTCTTCTGGAAGTTAGTGAATTTTTTTTTCTTCTGGAAGAATTTGTTACAAGATTTGTAAATAAGAGCTCTACATAGTCTGTTTACCATGAACATGTCGCAGCAAACCTTACATGCTTCATTCCTGCAAGGCATAAGACTTGCCAGGTTACACAGCTGCCGCAATCTCAGTAGTCGTTTTCCTTGATTCGTCTTTTAGACTTCATTTGCCACCTAAAAACTTCTAGTCTTTCTTGATTTTAGTCCTTGATCTTTCATGTTCTGAGCAGGAAGGGTCAGAGAGCTAGCCTAACTGTGTTAGGCTATGAGCTGAGAGCCTGGTATCCTTTTCTTCAAACTGCATGCCATGTGGCTAGATACATGGTCAAGGACAGAGGGTTGGGTGTTCTTGCAATACCTTAGCAGTGCTGAAATCTGCAGCATAGTACTAAGGAGGTCAAAGGTTGAAGGTAACTACTTTATATTTAAAGGGTTTTTTTTTCTTTAATTTAATTGAAACTGAGTTAAAGTGAACATGATTTTGTTGACCATGTTCATGAATTATAGATGCAACATGCATTGTTTAGAATTGTGTGATGGTCTGATGTGATACTTCATTTACATATTCTGCTCTGTGTGTATTTACATAAACAAGCAAACAAATAAAACCAAACTCCTGCTTTGCTCTGATTGGAGGATTTCCAGGACTGCTCTCTGCTCCTGAACTTGGTTTTAAGTATGTGTATCCTTTGCTTGTATTTTGTATTAAAAAATAAGGAGCATGTTGGCATTGTCCCCTTTATTTTTTTCTCTTTTGGGGACATATGAAGCAAGTTATTCTTTCTCTGTATCTTCTTTTCTTTTGTAAACCTTTTGGTTTGTTTTGTTTAAAAATGGCTTTATAAAAGGGCTTTTGTAACCCCCCCCCCCAAAGCACACTTTTTGTGAGGGTGGAATTAATTTTTTGGTAGTAATCTGAGTGCAAATGTTCATAGTTGTACAAATGTTTCAAGAAAATTCCCCCCATTTTCTCCACAAATGATAAAAGAAATACTATGTTACAAATGTGATATATGTCTATGCTTTAAAATAAGCCCAAAGATTAGGATCAGGTGGTACTTGCTTGATTTTTCTGGGTGATTGTGACATGAAATGCCAACTTATTTGTTACAGGGCATGTATTTGTTTTGGGTTTTAGAATATCAAGACACATTTTTCTTGGAGTATTTGAAATTTTATGTTTAATTTTGTTTGTTGTATTCATTCTGAGATGGTATACTTCTGTGCTTCCAAATGATTTGAAACCTTTGTGAATTGACGTCATTTGCTTAATTCCCAATATCCTTGCTAGTACAATATAATGTAGGAGTTAAAAAAATGGATTCAGGAGATAAACTGCTTAGGTTCGTAGTATTGATCTCTTACATTACACTCTCACATGGAACCCATTAGCTGTATGCAAGTACAAACAAAGAGGCAGGGACACTGAGTTTGGGAGCAGAAGATGGCTTTGTGGTCTTAGAGTCCTTCTGGTTAAATTTACCTTGAGGGTTGCATGTAGATACCTTTTCTCGACTGATAAGCTAAGTGTACTGGAAATAATTAACTTGATAGGATAAAAGACTCAGTACAGGAGAGTGCTTAGAGTGGCTCCTGGCAGACAGTGAGTGCTCAGCAAGTGTTAGCTGTTACTATTATTTTATCATCTTGCCATTTGCTGGTCTTTCAGCTAGTTTGTGATGGGATCAGCTATCTCCTTCCAAACAGATTCTGCAGTAATATAATAATTGGCTGCGTAGAAGTGAGGCTGTTGTTACAACTCTGCCTTCCAAATTCATTTCTCATCCAAACTAGGAAGACAGATGGACAAAGCTTTTGTGTACACCTGGAATGCATCAACAATTAACAGATACAGTCAGGACAATTATGATAATTCCCGGGGGGGGGATTGTTTATGTGTTTTTAGTTTGATACTACTATCTGTGGTGGTTTTTCTCCATGGCAAAATATTGCTTCAAAGATGAGGAGAGAATACAGTTTGAAGTGGGGAAAGTCTGTCCATTTTCTGGAGACAGGGTCTCATGTAGCCCCAGGCTTGTCTAGAATTAATTATATGGCTGAGGATGACCTTGAACTACAGTTCATTCTGCCTTTGTCTCCTATACACTGAGATTATAGGTATGTGTGACCATGCCTGGTCAATCATAGAAAAAGGAGGGATTTCTTTTTCAGCTTCAAGGAAGAAAGCTAATGAAATGTTCAACTTGGGCCAGCAGAGAAGGCTCAGAAGGTAAAGGTACTAAGTTTGATCCCTGGAACCCACATTCTAGAAGAAGAGAACAGACTCCTGCAAATTGTGTTCTGACCTTTTCATCCCATGGCCCACAAACACCCACTCACTCACACACACACACACATACTAAATAAATAAATAAATAAAATGTAATTAATAAGACTTTTTAAAAGAAATGTTTAACAAGCCCATCTGTATGTTAAATAATAATGAACACAAGTGTGTTCCAAAATCATAAACTGAGACTGAGAAGACCCGAAGGGACATTTAAGCTACTGTTCTGCTTCTATGGAGAGGCATGCTAAAATCATCTAAGATGGATGCATAGTTAGACTTACTATTGAGGAAATGTCTCAAGCAAGGCTTTGCTCTTTCTGTTAGTTTTGTCAGTGACACCATTATACTGATCATTCAGAACGGCTGGCTTGGGTGGACTAGAGTTCAAACAAGGTGAACTCAAATACTGTGGCACTTAGGTATGTGAGCTTGATCAAGTTACCTAATTTCCATGCGTCTCAATTTTCCCACTTACAATAAGGATGTGATGTCTCACAACTCGTCCCCTCTTTTCTTTGATATCGTTTTTCTGTGTGTGTGGGGGTGACCAAATGAGTTTCATTGGGGTTGCCTACAAAAACATGAGTGAAGGGTTATTTACATCACCAACTTGCCAATGGCTACACCATTGAAGAAATTATCTTCCTCTGCCCTAGCATCCCTTAGCTGTGTGTAAATCCTCAGTGAGGGATGGAGGGGCCTTCTGAGCCCCTCTTAGATAGGTACATTTCTAAACACAGCAAAGGAAAACTATTAGCATGGGAAATTTTCATTTAATTTACACTTTTATTTGTAATACAATTTATAAGAATGTGAATTTTTATTTGTTTGTAGAGACAGGATCTCACTATATAGCTCTGCCTAACCTGGAACTCACTCTGTAGACTAGGCTGGCCTTGGACTCACAGAGATCCACCTGTCTCTGCCTCCTGAGTGCTGGGATTAAAGGGGTGCACCACTATGTCTGGCTTGAATGTGAAGTAGTAATATATGAAACTGTGGAGAGTATTACAGCTTTGTACAAGAGAGGGAATTTATAGAAATCCAAATATACTTCAATTTTCTACTGACCTTACAGGAAAAGAAGAATACCTAGAAACAAACCAAGCAAATGCAGTTACGACTCTGCCCGGGTGTGAACTTTAGCTAGGGTTCTATGTCTTAAGTCCTTGGACTTGGTGCATTACTAAGAATAAGACTATGATCACTTTGTAGGCAGGACCCATCTGTGTTATCTGTGTTCATGTCTTCTGTGATCTGTACAAAAGCTCCTATCACAGAATGAATGATCAATAAAGAAATAAAAAACTACACATGCAGTAGGACATCTGAGTGTTTTAGGTAGAGCCTGGTGTGTCTAAAAATAGAGTTCTAGGCCAGCTCCTTTCATGAATTGTGTTTCTGAAAGAAAACTCATTACATATATTTGAAACTCAGTTTTCACCATCTGAAAAGCAAGAATAATAAGAAAATCTGTACTACATTGTAGCAAGAACTAAATAAGATCACACATAGAGAAGCATCCAGTGTGACTCATGCCATGAAGGAGATTCTTATCACCGTTATTATTCCTGTTATTGAGCAATATTAAAGAACTTGCCCACTGGGCCACCTGATTAGAAAATTGCCAGAGAAGCTTAATCCCAAAGCTGGTTGACCCCACCATACTTCAAAGTCCACTAAGTCATTCCAGCAACAATGACATTTCCCTTAGGAATTACTTAGATGGATCATTAGGACTGCTCCAAGTGTCCATAATTAGTTCTGTCCTGTTTGAAAAATGTATTTAGTCTATCTTTTGTTGTTTTCCTGGCCATTCTTGGGACTTAGGTCTTGGGCCCTACTGTGTTTGATGAGAGATATGAATACCCTTTCTGCTTTTACTCATTACTTCTTTATCTCAGAACAGAGCATATTCTGGTCCATAACGCACTGTAGCCTTGAGCGCTTCCTGAGATTTCTTGTGTCTTCTTTTTTTTTTTTTGACTTTTTTGACTCTCCAAATGTATGGAGAACAACCACTCTCAAAGCATGTAGAAGGTAGTTTCATCATAGTTCTCTTTCTCATATCTTGCAAGGATCACCTTATGTTGCTGGGGCAGTGGAAGTCATTAACACTCAATTCTATGTTTTCAGGAAAAAGAACTCACGTTTTTAGCCGACCATCAAATCAGAATAATCCAGAAAGACAGTTAAATTTTATTATCCTTAGTAAGAGCAACCCACGGGCACTGGATCAGTTTATTATGGAACACACTGTGATGTGACGAAGTGCCATAAAGTTGTTAGATAACCTTTGAGCTGCTTATCATATCTACCAACTAGCAAGTTCCTGACACTGCAGTTTGTGAAGCCCAGGAGCACCAAGATGCTGAACAACTTGCCCCAAGGTCCCACTAAACAAGATGCACCTGATTTGTCTCCAACACAGCTCAATTTGATAGGTCCATAAAGATTTCCCCTTGACTCTTTCTGGTTGGGAAACGATCCTTCTTTGAAAGAGAAACTCACCTCCTGTTTGAATTTTTTCTTTGACTTATGATGGTTGATGGTTTGTGCATCCTTTGTAGTTGGAGTAGGGGAGGCCAGATCCCTTGCTTGATCTGCACATAGTCATCTCTCTGTCATTATTCTTTTAATGCCACAAAACTATGTTTTATAGAAGAAAGTAGCCAGTAGACACTGGCCATTATTTCTCAGGCTACCCTTGAATGCATATTTCAGTATGTTTATATACATATATGTGTATTTATATGTGCATATATATACATATCACAGATAGTGTGTATATGTATGTAAGTATACCTCACTGTGTGTGTGTTTATCCCACATTACAAAAATCCACCAAGATTTTTTTTTGAGACAAAGTCTTACTATGTGGCCCAGGTTGGCTTCAAACTCACTATGTAGTCCATGCTGGCCTTGAATTCACAGTTATCGTCTGTCTCTGCCTCCTGAGTGCTGAGATTTAGTGATGTGAGCCACCATGCCCAACAGGTTCTTTTGGTCATATGGACTGACACATAACTCAGAGTAAACTTCAACTGTTTAAAATCTAGTATAATAGAAAGTTGTTATTCATCCCAAGCCCAAGCCCAAAGAATGATTTTAGGGGAGATTTGTAGTCACAAAAATTTATTTATTATGTGTGTGTGTGTGTGTGTGTGTGTGTGTGTGTGGAGAGAGAGAGAGAGAGAGAGAGAGAGAGAGAGAGGGAGAGAGAGAGAGAGAAGGCCACAGTGTATGTATAGAGGTCAGAGGGTAGCCTTTATGAGCTAATCTTCTTCTACTGTGAGTTCAAGGGATCACACTCAGGTCACAAGATGTGCAGAGCAAGCACTTTTACCCATTGACCTACCTTGCTGGCCCAAGCAATACAGTTTTTGAGGATCAGGAATAAATATACATTCCCAGTAGGATTTCATTCTTATGAAAAATCACTTCTCATTTTTACAGAACATTAGAAGTGAAGACAGGGAGGCTAGGTGAATCTGGAATCTTCCCCTTTTGTCGAATCCTTTCTCTTAGGTGAGAGACTGTCTTCCAACTCAAATCATAGTTGCTAGCAAATGCTGGCTAGTGTGAAAGGAAATGATGTGATCCACCATCATAGTAGATGTTAGTTACATTGACTTTTTGGAGGACATAGAAAATAAAAGCATCCCTGTCTACAGAAGGAAGTGTTAAAGTGTTTTAGGTCTTTCCGTGGATGACTTAACCTACTGGGAGGATCCTCTCATTATAGAAGTCTCATACACACTACTCTGTGCTGATTGTTGAGATTTGAAATGGCCAGTGATGTGTCTTCACCCTAAGCATGAGACAAGACAACAGCCTATTTATGAAGACAACTCCAAACTTCCAACCCTGCATTAAGTCAAAAGTTTTATGAGTTAATGTTTAAAATCCAGTGACTCCTATTTAGTGATTGCCTAGAGGACTGCTGCACCATTTTATAATGGCATATACAATGTCAAAGTACTGTCAAATGATGACACTGGGATCTACAGAATTGGAATGCCACTTTATTTTTCATTATGAATGTCAACTATTTAAAATTATTCAATAAATCATCAGCAAAGCCCAGAAAATGATATTAACTCCTAATTCCTAAGGTAGGAATATGAGTATTTTCTTCATCCATTAAAAGAAAATACAATAGATCCATGAAAGTTCGTAAGTATATATGTCCTCACTCCTTGCCTCTCTTTCCTTCTCTTCTTACTTCTCTCCTTCCTTTTCTTCTACTTATGATGGATTCCATTCAGCATCTACATTGGACTAACGTTTGAGTAACTTTGACTACAATGCTAGTTTGTACATCTACTCATCCACTTGTTTGTTCAATCCATCCGTCCATCCGTCCGTCCATCCATCCATCCATCCATCCATCCATCCATCCATCCAACCATTCAATAATTTGTTATCTATCCACCCAGCCACTGTTCTACATTCACTGATCTATCACCTGAGTTGAATGCCTACCTCCAAGAGAGTCCAGGGCAGCTTTTTGTTTTTGTATTTTTTTTTTTGAGACAGGGTTTCTCTATGTAGCCCTGGCTATCCTGGAACTTGCTCTGTAGACCAGACTGGCCTTGAACTCAGAGATCTGCCTGCTTCTGCCTCCTGAGTTCTGGGATTAAAAGTGTACACCACCATTGCTCAGTCAGGACAGTTTGTTTTTATAAAATATCTTTAAATTTGAACTTTTTAAAAATATTTCTTTTTTTTAAAAATTTATTTATTTATTATGTGTAGTGTTCTGTCTGCATTATGCCTGCAGGCCAGAAGAGGGCACCAGATCTCATTATAGATGGTTGTGAGCCACCATGTGGTTGCTGGGAATTGAACTCAGGACCTCTGGAAGAGCAGCCAGCAGCAGTGCTCTTAACCTCTGAGCCATCTCTCCAGCCCTAAATTTGAACTTTTTGATTATGAGTTTCAGATAGAAATAATTGAGAAAGGACAAGAATACAGAAAAAACTCAATATTTGGGATCTTCTCAGTGTTCATCTGAAAGCACTTGCAGTTAGTCTAACTATGGGTAGTGTTCAATAGACGTAACCTTTGGCAAAATACAAGTGTCTTTTGTATCTCATACATTGATTATGAGAATATTTTAAGGCCATGTATGTCCTATTTCAGTCATCACTCACTCAACTGTTTAGTCTCCATTGATAAGCCTTAGCAGAATCGATAATTATAGCAGTGGTGATTTTCCATTACCATATCTTTATTAGCTAGAATTCTTTTGTAAAGAAGAGCTTTCTTTTTTCCCTTTTTGTGTACCTAATATTTCTTAAAGCACATGAAAGCTGGCTCTCCTGCAGGACTTTTCAGGAAACCCTGTCTTGATCATTATCCAGGAATTGTTACCACCTCCTCATCCCTCAGAGACTACTTGAATTACTCCCACCATTGTATGGGGGTCCTTCGTGATATCTCAAGGTCCCACTGTTACAGTTTTTCACACTCTGAAGAAACATTAAAGACCTGAATCGGGAATAGCAAGGTCTACGGGATTATCAGAACATCAGAAAGCCCAAGACTTAATTCTGTCATGTAGAATTGGAATGACTTGGAGTTACAGCTGTGAGCCATAATGTAATTAGAGAAGTGTTTTATAAGTTCCAGACCCTGATTTACCAGTGAATACAATTATTTGGTAATGAGAAAAGCCGTTCAGTTTGTAGCAATTCTTTTCTTCAAAGTCAGGTGAATTGGCTTTCTGATATTTCATTAATTTGAGTTTTGCTTAGCATTTGTGGAATATTAATTTGTCAAATTCCATGAGAGGAGTGTATTACCTTTTGAAATTCCATTTGTTGAAAAATTTGCTTGGAGCTAAGTTTTTATTGAAACTAGCTTTGTAGACCAGGCAGGCCTTGAACTCACAGAGATCCACCTGCCTCTGCCTCTTGAGTGCTGAGATTAAAGGGGTGCACCACCACTGCATGGTTGAGCTAATTTTTTAAAACTTGTGAATGCACATGTATTTCTTCACCTGTTCCTTTATGCAGCTCATCTGTATGAAGTTATATGCATATGAACTAATATATGTATAATATGTTAATATACCTATTCCTATACATTTATTCTAGTGTTTTAAATAAGACTACTTGTTCTAATCAGTGTGTATATATCATTAATGTGTAATGTTTATCTTAGTAGTCTTTCTACCCCATCAATTGTTATGGTCCTTGAAAGTACATGTCCCCAATTAGTTCAGCATTCTTAATTTCCTATGCCCCTTTCTGTTCTCCGTGTTTGTAAACAAGACCATATTCAGCCAAAACTTTCTCATGCTAGAGTCCACTCATTCTTTTTATGTGCTTTTAGGAACAGCAAAGGACAACCTGGAGTGGACGATGCCGAAGACAAGTGTGAAAACATAATCACAATTGAAAACGGCATCCCCTGCGATCCCTTGGACATCAAGGGAGGGCACATTAACAATGGCTTCTCTACAGAGGATGAACGCCTCACCCCTCTCTGAGAGTATGCTTGGCAAATTTATTTGGTTTCACCGATCTCTTTTTTTTTTTTTTGTAAGAAATTTTCAACATGCTTGGATGTGGTAGAGAACGAATTATACCCACAAAGACAACTGAAATCATAAAGCATTGGCTTCTCAAAATATGCTAGATTTTTTTCTGATAACTGAGTGTGTAAGTAAGTATAGTCATATGTATTTGTAGTTACTGATTTGAGCATTTCTAGAAATAAAGTCAGGGCTATAAATATATTTCACATTTTGAATGAGGAAAATTTTCCCCATTGGAGAATAGCTATAGCATGACATAGAAATAATTGAGAATGGATATTTTTTGAATATTGTTTTTATTACTCTGCATATGATGAAGTGAGGAAAAGTAAACATGAGATGGATAAAAATGGCAATGGAATTTTATTCTGTTCTCACACCAACAGTTGCTTGTATATTTTCTGCATAGCACTCTTTAGTAGGGCAAGCAGATCTATTTGGTGTTGACTGTTTGCAATTTGTACAAGTCCTATGTACGCTTATTTAATAAAGTACTGATCATCTCATTTTGATTTGTGGCTGACTGTTGATTGAGACATTTTCACACTGTGGATCATAGTGAATCTAACTTTATTAGTCATATTTAATTTGATCTATAGACCTGGAAATGTATGTTGGTTTTATTTGTGTACATCCTTTTTGTTTTGTTTTGTTTTTAAGACAGGGTTTCTCTGTGTAACAGCCCTGTCTGTCCTGGACTTGCTTTGTAGACCAGGCTGGCCTTGAACTCAGAGATCCTCCTGCTTCTGCCTCCCGAGTGCTGGGATTAAAGGTGTGCGTCACCACCACCTGGCTTTATTTGCATACTTGCTTGCTTGCAGACACTTTTAGTTTTTAGACATGAGTTTTTAAAATTTAAGCTAACATTTTGAACTTATGCATAAAACATAAACTTGTATATTGTTATTTTAACATTTATTTTAGTGTTCGTAGTGTGTGTGTGTGTGTGTGCCTACATGTGCCATAGCATGTGTATGATATGTAGAGATCAGAAGACAATTTTGGGGGAATCATTCTCTCCTCCAACCATATGGGCTCTGGGGATTGAACTCAGGTTGTCTGGGTATGCAATAATCAGCCTTAACCACAAAACCATTTACCAGCCCAAATTGTATATATTTATATATATATACAATATGTGTATTGCAATATGTATATACAATGTATTCATCACAATACATTACATACAAAATGATTTTATTTGAGGCAGAAAGAATCTCAGTATGTAACTCTGGCTGGCCTAGAACTTACTGTGTAGACAGACTACCCTGGCCTTGTAAACTCACGGAGGTCCATCTACCTCTGCTTTCAGGGTCCTGAGATTAAAGGCGTGCATCAGAACACCCAGCATGATGTTTTGATACCTGTATACAACTATGTGATGTTTAAAGAAGATTAAATATATCTATCTTTTCAAACATCATTTCTTTATGGTGAAAACATTCAAAATATTTTCTTCTGGGCTTTTAGAATACACAACACAGCATTATCTATAGTCACCTTACTGTGCAAATGGCATACCAGAACTTCATGTTCCTATCCAACTATTTCTCGGTTCCCACTGATTAACTCTACTCCCCCTCCCTCTCTCCAGGCCTTCCCTCCCTCCTGGCTACTCTGGTAATAATTATTCTGTTCCCAACTTCTTTTTGTTCTATGTGATACTAGGGATTGAAACCAAACTTTGCACTGAGCTAGTTCCCCAGCCTTCTACTCTCAACTTCTATGAGAGGAATGGGATTTGATCTTTTGGTTGGCAAGCCATGACTTACTGAGGTACAGTTATATTTTTATCTTATTTTATTTTTAAAACTTTATTTATATTTTCTGTATGTGGGTGTTTTGCGTGCCTATGACTCTGTGCACCACTTGCATGGAACCTGAAGAAGCCAGAAAAGTATATCAGGTCCCCCCCAGAACCAGAGTTATAGATAATTGTGACCAATGCGAATGAAATCAGGTCCTCTGGAAAAGCAGGCAGCACTCTTCTCTGCTGTCCCATTTCTCCAGAAGCTGAAACATCAACTTTATATCTTACACAACACCCTGTTGAGCTGTACACTCCACTAGTACTCTATTGGGACTTTATATATAGAAGTCTTTAACAGTGAAACATCATCTGAATTTACTTGGTGTGTGTTAGCAAGCAGAATCCAAGACATATATCCCCAACAAGATACATACTGTTTTTAATTGGAGGTGGTGGTGAAATTCGAGATATTACAATAGTTTGTGGCCCTTCAAAAGATTGTAGAACATAATATGCACAGAATATATATATATATATTAAGTATATATATTTAATTTTTATGGGTCAGCTATTAGGAAAATGTCTTAGTTGAAGAAAAAAAGATTAAGTAACATTAATACCAGTTATAGATTTTATTTTGAAGGCATGAGATGAATTTGTTTTGGTCACTACCTCATTTTCTTTACTGTTTATCCTGACAAGGAGGTTTTCCTCCCATTGGAAAAGGTCTGCTCCACTAAACACCTTGTTTGAGAGAACGTTTATGCTAACAGAAATGTGTCGTAACCTTGGCATTCGCTATAGGAGCAAAATGTAGCTTATGCCTCCTGCGTTTGACAAACACTCTGGGTAAGAGAGGAGTCAATCATCAACTACACTTCTCATTTTTAATGTAATGATCATGCAATGTGCCATGAAGGAAACCATTGCGAGGTGATATGTACTAAAAGCCAACTGTTGTAAAGCAGGTGGAAATGGAGTTGTTTTTCTATTCTCTAAGTCTTTAGCAGAAACTCCTCAATGAAACTGGGGAAACAGAGCACACCTGAAAGCCAACACAAAACAGAAATGATTAGCAGGGATGGTGATATCTGGGTGTACTTCACAGAAGCAATGTAAATGCTGATAACTCTGTCTTTGAAAATAGACTTCAACATTCATGTTCCCCATAAGAAGCAGCTAAAATAAACCACCATAGAAGGAAAGAGTGGGACTGGGCATACCTCAGTGTTTGCCTACTGTGTGGGAGACAAAAAAAGGCTTTGTGTTTCATTCACAGCAAAACATACACTCACACAGCCCCATGCAACACACACACGGTGGAGAGGAGTGAGCTCTGCATTTAGAATAGCTACCATATTTCAGATGTGAATGAACTGGGAACATTTACTGTCATACCTGGGTAAGTATCAAGGAATAAGACTGTTAGATCTAAAGCCAGTAGCAAATGGATAACAGGGGTGTACATTAACATATCAAAGCAGACTTGATTGCCAGGTTCTCCTACCATCACTAAGTCTCTACCTATTACATGGTCTTCCTGGATGGCATACCCCATCCCTACCCTGAATTCTCCAGACCAGGTATTGATTGGGCTGGGATTCCCTCCCCACCCCAGCTCCTCTGGTCCCTATATAAGTCAGTTATTTTGGCTCTGCCAGTGTCTTGTCCAGTCTCTGGGTCCAGGCCGCCCTTCTTGGTCAGTGGCTCCTTTCTCCTTCTCCTTCTCCTTTTATGGCCCAGCTCAGGATCATGTTCACTCTGGACTCTCCCAGATATCTCGCTTCTGACTATGCTGTTCCTATATCTACAATAAACTTTCTCCTCAACCATACCTAGAACAGTCATATCCTTCCTTCTTACTTCTTTCTTTCATTCATCTGGTGCCAAACCTGGGATGCAGATTCTGAGGGAACACCTAGAGCTGGCAAGTTGCTGGAGCAGTCTTCAGTTGATTTGAACAGGTTTGGAAGAAAAAAGAATGAGAAGAAACTCAGCATCTGAATTACCAAGCTCTATTTAAAGAGTCATGAAGCTCCTTAATATTTTGTATTATATTTTATGTTTTGTTCCCTCCCTTAAATGACCACATACAGAGCTTTTTCCCCTCTTCTTTTCCATTTTCCTTCTCCTCATTTCTTCATTCTCTTTTCATCCTCAAGAATATACATGACGTTTTTGACTCCACTCACAAAATCATGCCAGAGTCAAGAAATATGAACGGAGAAAGATGTGAAGACCTTTAACACTGTCCTTGGTAAATTAAAGAGTAGATCTGTCAGCCAGCTGCAAAGGTGGCTGCCTGTGGCTTCAGCTACTCAGGAGGCTGAGGTGGGAGGATGGCTTGATCCCAGGAGCTCAAGGGCAGTCAAGGCAATACAGCAAGGCCTGTTCACAAAGAGATGTCAGTCTAGTTCATATTTGCCTTCACTGCCTTCCACTTTCTCTGCAGCTCTGCTTGCTGGATTCCATTCTGCTCTCTGACGAAACTGCTCCCTCAAAGGTCATTGAAGTTTTGCTTGCTAAGGACACGGCCTTCTTAGTCTTTACCTCCCCTGGAATCTCTGTGAAGTATTTTAGAGCACCAACACCCTGTGGATATAGCTCAAAATTCTACCCCCCACCCCAGTCTCTCTCGTGCTGGTCAACCCCTCCTCCAATGAGCTATTGTTTTGGCTCTCTTTTTACTTTGTATTTGAGACAGTCTCACTGAGTCACTCCGATAGGCCTCGAACTCACTCTGTAGTCCAGGCAGTAATTGGATTTGGGATCCACCTGTGCCAGCCTCCAGGACAGCTTGGATGACAGGCTTGTGTCATTGTGCCCAGGTATACTGGCATTTATTGAGTTTTTGACCAACATCTCTTTTTCCCCTTTTCACTGCTCTCACCATCCCAGATCTAATAAGCATCGTTCCATTTTTACATTTATTGAATAAATTGTCTTCCCAGTCACCAATCCTATTTGAAGCTTTTATCCAGTAGTTGAACAAATTATTTTATTAAGTTGTCAAACATTGCATCAGATCAAATGGTAATGACACATTGGCTCTTTTACATTGACTTGCCTGCCAGGTACTTGAGGATGAGTCACCTGTCTTGTTTCTTCATCATTTGTGCCTCCTATGAGCAAGGTTTCAAAGGTCCCTGGAAGGACAGGACCCTACAAGCAGAAGAATATTTTTTACATTCACAATAAGCCGTTGGGGCTCCCGTGTGAGATAATTCCAGGTGATCCAACTTGCTTTCTTAACAGCTAAAGAAAATTTAAAACAGAGAGTAAAGGACCTAGAATCTACTGACTCAAAAGTGGCAAAAGGTGACCATGTTAATAATACCTTTGCCATCATTTTGAGTGACTGGAGCTCTCATTTAATTCCTATCCACATTGATTGGTTGCTAGATTATCATCTGTGTAAATACCATGAGAGAATAGCAAGTCTTACGTAAGTACCATGATTGCAGAAGGGAGTGCTTGGACACGTCACATTACAGTAAACTAGTCCACTAAATAATTCATAGGAAACTTCATTGAGGACTAGAACAGAGTTTTGTTTCTGCAGGGGAGGAAGAGGCTTGAAGGTCTTGTGAAGGGCCAGAAATCACCATATTGGTAGTTTTTATGAGGTGTGTAATTTTTTGCATGCATTGAGAAGTGAAATACACTCCAATTTGTGCATTCCCTTCTACCACCTTTCTGATAGTTCTATCTTTCCAACCAAGGACTTTTCTTACCCCTAAAATTTAGCCATTATGGATATGAATACTAATCCATATCATAAAAGATTTCCTTACATAAGGCCCTCCTTATTTTGCTTTGTGGATTCGAGTTGGGTAGTTTCCATGTTACTTTTTATAAATCATATCTAAATGTCATTCACTGGTCTTCTTTTATTCACTCAGTTTTACTGTTCTTTTGTTTGTTTTGTTTTTTCGAGGCAGGGTCTCACAATGTAGCTCTGGCTGTCCTGGAACTTACTATGTAGACTAAGATGACCTTTATTGTTCTTTTAAAAATTAATAATATTCATTTATTCTTGCTGGGTATGGTGATGCACACCTTGAATCTCAGCACTTGGGAAGTAGAGTCAGGAAGATCTCTGTATGTTTGAAACCAGCCTGGTCTATATAGTGAGTTCTAGACTAGTCAGAGCTACACAGTGAGACCTTGTCTCAAGAAATATTGCTTGTTTGAATATTTCACACGTGAAAGAGTGACAATTCTGGGATTTTTGTTTCTTTAAGAAAGAATATAAACATTAAGAAATATTGTGAGAATATGTTTTCATTTTAATCCCAAATGTGGGAATATGGGGCTGCTTCTGACTGTCCACAGCAGCTGACTATGATTTGTCTCATGCTCTAGCAGAGGCGTGGTTTTGCCAGTGCAGATAGTTTCTGTGATTGTGTGATGTTTGGAATTTTGGGAATTTTTCACAGGATATATAAATCCTAGGGCCCTGATAGGTGGGGTGGGTGGTTGTTGGTTGTTTGGGGGAGATTGGTTGTAGTTTGTTAGTAGTCTTACTCAGTCATATTCAAAGAAGAAACAAGAAGAAAGAAATTATATTCAAGAATCTCTCTCTCCCCTTTATTCTTCTTCCTCTCCTATCTAGTGATGGAGGAGGGGAGATAAAGAGTGGGAAAAAGAAGAACCTAAAAAGTAGCAAAGACAAGCTATAATTTATAGAGTGCATTTTGATCATATCCGTCCAATATTAGCTCCCTCCAACTCCTCCCAGTGCTCCTACCTCAACACCCTCCCAACTTCATGTCCTTTGTAATTTGTTACAAATAGTCCCCACAGTTTGTGTTGCCCATATGGGCATGGGTGTGTGGCCATCTAGTAAGCACCTACCAGTAGCCACACCCCTAAAGATCCCTCCCTCAGCAACCATCACATGTTAATTGCCTCTCTGCTAAGAATGAAGCCTCAGAAACCCCTCATGTTTTACTGTTTTCCTTTCTTTCTTTTACTCAATTCACAAAAGAGCCCTTTGAGGGGATAAAGCAAGTTATTACTCATTTTGCTTAACAAAAGGGAGAGATGGAAGTTCATGGATTTAAGTATCTTGCTCCAAGTCACACAGTACTAAAACATGTTCATAGGTAATGTTGGAGGGTTTGTAGTGACTGTGTGTGTGTGTGTGTGTGTGTGTGTGTGTGTGTGTGTGTTATGTATGTGCATACACATGTGCATGCAGGTGTTTGTTCCCCTGCATACACATGCAGGGGCTGGGGGTGGACATAGGGTGTCATTCTCTATTACTCTCCATGTTATTCCTTTCAGACTGAGTCTCTCACTGGACCTGGAGCTCAACACTTTTTTTTTTTTCAGCTAGGCTACATGGTCAGCAAGCTCCAAGGATCCTCTCCTGTCTCCCCTCCCAGCACTGGGATTATAGGTGTACATAGCTATGCATGGCTTTTATGTGAGTGCTGGGGATCTGAACTCAGGTCCTCATGCTTGTACAATGAGCACCTTACCCACTGAGCCATCTTCCTAGTCCCTAGTACCCTCCCTTTTTAATAAAAAATGTGTCTGTTTGGGATGGAGAGATGGCTCATCAGTGAAAAGTGCTTACATTTTAAATTTTTTTCTCTTTTCTAGACAGGGTTTCTTTGTGTTGTGTATCCTTGGCTGTCCTAGAACTAGCTCTGTAGACTTGGCTGGCCCTGAAATAAGAGATCCATCCATGTCTGCCTACTAAGTTCTGGGATTAAAGATGTACAACACCACTGGTTGGCTTAAAAGTGCTTACTTTTGCAGAGGACCTGGATTCAGTTCCCAGCACTCACATGGTGGCTCACAACTATCTGTAACTGCAATTCCAGGCAATTCAATGCCTCTTCTGACATGGCACACATATACTCAGGCATTTATGTATATTTATATACATAATGCTAAATAAAATTGCATTGAGAGAGAGAGAGAGAGAGAGAGAATGCATGTGAAGGTACACATGTAATGACCAGAAGACAACTTCCAGAAGCAGATTCTTTCTTACCACAACAAGGGTCAAGGGGATTGTCATCAGGCTTGGTAGCAACTGCCCTTGTCTGCTGAGCTATCTCAACAATTATCATTTTGATATTTTGAGAGAGGCAACTATCATTTTGATGTTTTGACAGAATCTCCTGTAGTCCAAACTAGCCTTGAACTTGCTGTTTAGCTGAGGTTACCCTTGAACTCCTAGTTTTCCTGCTTCTGTCTCCCAAGAGTTAGTGTTGCAAGCATAAATCACCTTGTTTGGTCTTGTTTCTGCTTCGATTCCTTTTGTTCTACCTTTATCTTATCCTGGTTATAAATGCTTCGTCATCAGCTTCTCTTCCTGGCATAACTGGAACATATCCTGCCAGGTGTGCACTATAGAGAGGGCAGGAACTGGGAGGGGGTGTCTGGAACCCCATAACTGAAGACTGTTTGAGGTGGTTGCCAGGGTGACAGCTGAGGCAAGCAGAGCACTGAGCACCCTGGGCCGCAACAGTGCCGGGTGCCGTGTAGAGCAAAGCAGAGTTTTGAGCAGTTGGGGTGTTTCACAACTGGAGAAGCTGAAAAGCAGAGGTTGTTGTTTTGCTTTCCAATTTAGATAGCTGTGTGGATAACTGCTTGCTGCAAATTCCTGAGCCGTGAGCTGAGTGGAGTCATGTTTTTCTTGTACTTTTCTTGCCCATTGTGCAGAACGTGTTTCAGAGGATCTAGAAAAACTGCAGCCAGAACTGTAACTCCCTTCATCCTGGTCCTAAGACCAGTTTAGAGGAAGAAAACTCCAGTGTTTCCTGTTAAGACAGAAAATTAGGCCATCATTCCCCTTTATCAAACATCTCCTACTTATTTCTCCTAGGGGAGAAGCCCAAGCATCTCCAGGGTGAGATGGCTCCACACATTCTGTCCTCAGTCCCTATAAATCATCCACCTCTCTAATCATAAAGCATGGTCGCATGTGAAGCAAAGGTACAAAACCAGTACAACAAACACATGCCTGTCTACTCTCTTTACTGAACCACTCGCAATAAAGGATTAAGGGAAGCCTGTGTTCTGGGGAGGGCTGTGAACCAGGGACACAGGATTTCACTCCTCACATATTATAGATAGAATGGGGGCAGGAGGGCTTGGTTGCCTAGGGAACTGGTGTCCTTATACCACCAATAGAAGTGACACAGGGGGCAGGGGAGAGGCCACAGTTGACTGTAGTCAGCGCTTACATTAGAGTATTGTTTATCTGGAATTCTGGCTCTCTGTGCTACCTCATTCTAGCTAGGGCTACACTCTAACCCTCTGAGCCAAGAAGTGATCCAGTGGAACCTTCCAGAGATGCAGCTTATACAACCTCCTTCAGTAATATGCATCAGTGTTTACAACTGTCAAGCGATTCTCCCTTAGGGCTAAACATGAGCTTGTGCAGTGTCCTCTCAGTCATTTCCTCTTGTTCCTGTCTCAAGAGATGCTTTGGGATCTGGTCAATGTCTTTTATGTGTTGACGTCAACAAGAGCCAAGGCAAAAGTACTCTGCTGTTTCCATCTATTTTTAAAAATCGTAATTATTTTCTTCTTCAAACTCATATTCATTTTTCTGACTCTGTTCCCACCTTCCACAGAAAGAGGTGGGGGTTGAATTGTAAAACATATTCATAGGTTAAAGCCCATTTCTTGTAGTGGGTGACACAGACTAGGCACTAACCAAAATGCTGAGCATTAAAGTATAGTTTGGAGCATTCAGGATGGTAGCATTGATTGACATATACTAATAAAGCAGTAGAGGAGTCTGGCACCCAGCAAGCACTCAATGACTTTTGAATCTTACCATTCTCAGCAACAGCAGTAGAGTTTGTATGATTCAGCTCTTTGATGGGGTGGTGTTAAGCATTCTAAATGTTAATTGGTCCTGTTTGCTGTCTGTTACCTAATTGACTCTGATTGGTTAAATAAATGCTGAGGCCTGGAGATTGGGCAAAGACAGACTAGGCAGAACAAAAGTACGCGGGCTTCTTGAGGGAGATAGAGAGCATATTGGGAAGAAGAAGGCCAGAGGAAAGCCAGGCATAAACAAGGAAGACACACCATGGGGTAGATTAAAGAAGATCCTTCCACATGGCCTGGAACATCGGCTTAGTGTGGAGAATAATAGTTTAAGGGGACATATATATATATATGGGGTCATATTTGGGTAATATAATTATGAGCTAGCTTAGATGGGCTAAGATTGCACAACCCAGGCCTAGGCTTGATAAAATCCACCCGGTGTCTGTGTGTATTCATTTATAAGGGCGGGTTAAGGATTTACACCGATGATCAATTAAAGATAATATAAATACTTGGTAAATCATTTAATTAGCCATTTTTTCTACAGCTCTTTGTCTCCCTCAGAAAACCTACTGCACAACTAATGACATCCCATGGAAGGTCTTGTAACTGTACAGACCAGAGCTCACCCACATCATAGTTTATTTACATCACCTGAAAACAATTTCTGACAACAGAATCAGTATGTTCTGTGTGATGTCCATTCTCTCATCTACTTCAAGTATTAGTATTTGTTAACACCACATGGGGGGTGTTGTACCCATGGAAAACAATTTTATAGATCTTTGAAGAACTGTCTCTCCTCTCTAACCAGAGCTTTGTCTTATTAGGCATTATTTTCTGATTATAGCACATTCAGTTAGGATGCAGACGTTTTAGCATGATGCTGATACTAAGGGGAAAGACCTCTCACACAGAGATGAAAGTCACAGACATGATCTTACAAGTTTTATCTTTGGGGTCTGAAAGTCTTAAGAACCCTAACATCAAAGTTTGAATGAAGTCTCTATAGAAACTATTCCTCAGAATGTTCATACAATGGGTGGAATAAGTAGATTATTTATAATGACCTGTATGAAAGACATCATTTCCTATTTCCTTAAGACAGAACCAAGAACATGGCTAGAGAGATGGCTCAGTAGTGGTTAAGAGCACTTACTGCTCTTGAAGAGGACATGGGTTCAGTTCCCAGAACCCACCTGGAAGCTTACAACTGCCTGTAACTCCAGTTCCAAAGGATCTGAGACCTTTTTATGGCTTCCATGAAGACCTTCAGGCACATCCTGTACATAAATTCACCTAGGGACACAAACATAAAAATTTTAAAAAGCCTTTAAAAGGATAGAACTACTCCCATTCCTAACCAAGATACTATCTTCAATTGATATCTAATTAGAAAGAAAAAAATTCGTTTTCTCTAGGGGAGTCTCAATGGTTATATTAACAACACTTGAGGGTAGACCCCATGCCCAGTAGTAGACGGTCAACACAAAATGAACTCAATGGTGCTTTTGTAGACATTTTATCTCATATTGCTTTGTTTGGGCATTTTTTTTTTGTCTTCCTGGTCTTTTTCTTTCTTTCTTTCTTTTTTTTTTGCTTGTATATTATGGTTTCTGATTTTGTATTTTTATAGATTTTCTTTTTGTGTGTTTGTGTGTTTCTTGTGTGTGTGTTTTTAAAATTGTGGCTTGTTCATTTGTCTTATTTACTTGCTTGTTTATTTTCTAAGGAGATAGAGAAAGATAGGGCATGGAGTTGGATGGGTGGGAAGATGGGGAAGATCTAGGAAGACTTGGAAGTGGGTAAAGTGGGATCAGAATATATTCTATGAACATTTTCAACAAAAATATAAAAGACAGAGCCAAATCTAGTTAGATGTCTACCACACTTCATCATGAATCAAATAGAAATGAATCTTGGTTATTTTCCTCCAATTATTTTAGTTCCCTGAAAATGTTTCATTTACTCTCAAAAATTCATTAAAACAGAGAAAGATTTGTGGAAAAGAGATAGTTCTTCTTCTTTTGTACTTCCATATATGCATGTGACACCTTAACTCAGTGCAGCCATCTTGTGACAACAATAGGAGCTTTCATCAGAACTGAAGTCAACATGTTGAGGGTACAGTAGAATGATGGAAGAAAACAGAATGTTTGGTAACATACAGCTACTATATTAACTTTTGATTTAATGCATCATGGTATCTTATTTCCATAAACTCATAGCTATTTCCATAGCTAAATTTAGCCAAGTATGATTTTTTTCCTTAGTTGTAGCTCAAAAGCATCTCAATTGAATAGCTTCACTAAAAAGAACTTGTTGAGCTAGATGTGGTGGCCCATACATTTAATGCTAGCACTGGGGAGGCAGAGGCAGGTGAGTTCGAGGCCAGCCTGGGCTACATAGTGAGCTCCAGGCCAGCCAGGGCTACATACTGAGACCCTGCCTCAAACACAAACAAACAGGCAAGAATTTAGTGAAGCTATTCATATACCATCAGCTAGTTTTTGCTACATACCTAGTAATCCCAAAACTCTATGGTTTGAAACAGCAGTTGTACCTTTAGTTAATGAATCTGTGGGTTGATGACTTGGTCTGGAATTAACTGAGAAGTTCTGGATTAACTGGCTTCCTCTACACAGCTGCGGACAGTGTAAAAGAAGACTAGGGGTTAGCAGGTCTAGGGTGGTCTCAGTTTGGTTATTTTGTCTCTGCTCCGGTGGTCTATTACATTCCTGGAGTCTAACTTAGGTTTGGTGGCTATGTGGGATCTAGCTGGGAGGGAGGGAGGGAGGGAGGGAGAGAGAGAGACTTCTTTTTTTTTCTGGTTTTTCGAGACAGGGTTTCTCTGTTTAACAGCTCTGGCTGTCCTGGACTCGCTTTGTAGACCAGGCTGGCCTCGAACTCGCAAAGATCCACCTGCCTCTGCCTCCCAAGTGCTGGGATTAAAGGCGTGCGCCACCACCCCCCAGCTGAGAGAGAGACTTCTTAAGGCCTAAACTGAGAACTAACATATTGCCACTTTTGCTGTATTTTATGACCAAAGCATATTTCCAAAAAGGAGAAATCAAGTATACCTAATGATGCCTGGAGAGACCTCAAAATCATGCTGTACAGGGCATGAGCATAGGAAGAAGTGAAGAAAGAGTTTTTCAATGTAACACAAATACTTTATAGTTCATATTTACAAGGCCCCTCTGTCTAATGAGCTGAACTTCAGATAAATATATAGACTAAAATCCAGGGACCTCCACTTGTTAGTTGGACTTGGGATCTTTAGCTAACTCTTTAAATCTTAATTTATACTCCCACAAAATGGGAATCAGGACTCATTATCCATAGAGTGATGCTGGGCACTGAAAAGACACTATTCAAAGGAAAAGAGGAGACCAGATCAATTTGGGAAGGAGATGGGCGTCTGGGAAAATATTGGGGAGCCTAAAGGGAGAAACATGGGAGGTTATGGAGGGAGGAAAAGGAAGGGAGAAATGTAATTATATTTTTAAATATATTTAAAAAGGAAAAAAGCATGATTGTAAAATGTTTCACACAGAATCATGCATGGAAATGTTAACCATTATTTGTAACTAACAAAGATTCCTGGTAAGATCGGGGACAGGCTAGCATATCTTTCAGTGGAGAGTTTTGAGTCTTAAATTGAATCCTAAAGCTCCCCAACTTAGTTCCAGCTTTAAGTATATATATATATATATATACATGGTGATATCACAAATCCTGCACTGTAGAAGCCAAGAGATACTGGGTTAAAACATAAGAAGACTCTGAGCCACCAGCAACTTCTTATAAATCCATGTTCATGTATTTATGTGGGCATTGAAGCCAATACCTTTATTTATGACTTTTAGACTAGTCCTTTTTGAAGTTAAGATACTATGATACTAAAGAGTTATAAAGTGGCATATCCACTCCTCATCTCAATGACTTGGGGAAATGGAGTGGTTCTATAATCCCCCACACTTTCCCTCACAGTTCTCCCATTTGCCAGGGATAGGGGAGGCCTGCAGGTGAGTAATCATTAGCATCCTTGGGCACAGTACTAGTTTTACAGGATAAAATGTTAGAGCTCTGATTAAGCTTCTTTCTCTGGCACTATAGACAAGACCAGCAAGTTTCACCCAGAACCTCGCCCTGGTTGTGTTAGCTCTTCAGAAGTCTCACATCCTTCAAGCTATAATTGTCACAACACCACTGATGCTCTTATTTGAGACACTGTGTGTGAGAGGGACACAAACAGAGAATGGTATACATTGTAGAGTCATTTTCACATACTGTGTCTTCTCAACAACCATTTTCTTCTCTTTTAGAACTTTACTAAACTATGAAGTCACCAAGTATCTTGACATTATTTGGGGGATTTTCACCACATTAACCACACATTTTACTTGAAATCAACTGATCACAACCACATAATATAAAAAAGTTGTGGTGACATAATTATCCCATGAAGTACACAAATGGAACTTCAAAGGATGAACAGAATTCTGGGTCATACGTGTCAGAGAATCGCAAAAATCTTGTGATTCATAGGATTACCTAGGCTTCTATAATTGATGTCAGCTATTTATTATGAAGTAAATACACCCATCCCAACAGCTGTGGCACCTGTCACAGCTGCAGGTCATAACTATCATATCTTTGTTCTCAAAGACTGTGACTGTAAGAATGAGTATATCCAACATGGCTGCTAGAGAAGCTGTTCAGGCTAGCCAGTATTCTACCTTATTTGTGTCATAGTTATTTAGCTATATCATTTTTTTGTAGCTAATGTGGGATCACAAAAGTGGTGGGGACTCCTTATTTTTTACAGAGTCAGAACATTTGCACAAATTTATAGGGTACATTATGACAATACATACAGTGTATAATAATCAAATCATGGTAAGAAGCACTTTTTTCTACTCAAATTTTAATCATCTTTATGTTTAGGGAAATTCTTCCTCTGTTGGTCATTGAAAAAGATACCATAGATTGCTTTAACTAATCATTATCCTACCATGCTAAAGAACTGGAAGTAATTGCCCCATTCTGTGTTTTGGTGGTCCGCATTGAGTCTATTGTCCCTCCATCTCTGTCCCCCAAGTCTCTTTGTGGTCACTAGACCATCCTGTTCTTCTGCAAGATTGAGTTGATTTATTAGTTACTACAAATGACCAAAAACATGGCTTTTTCCTTTCTTTTGTTTGTTTGTTTTTTTCTGCTTCTGGATTATTTCCCTTAACATAATGACCTCCCTGGGATGGAATAATTTTTTGTTGTTTCTGTTTAAAAAGCGCTTTAAAGATTTATTTTTATGATTCTGTGTGTGTCTGTGAGTGTATGCCTTGTATGTGTGGATCCCCACCAGGGTCCGGAAGAGGATGTCAATCCCCTGGCGGAGTTATAAGAGGTTGTGAGCATTCCAACATGAGTTCTGGGAACCAAATTTGAGTCCTCCGGAAGAACAGCAAGTGCACTTAACTGCTGAGCCATTATTCCATCTCCCATGGTATGGAGTCTTGATTGAATTCTAACATTATGAGTTCATAGCACTCCCAAATTATGGAATAAATAAATTAGCACTGTTAAAATTACCAGCCCTCTCTCCTCTGTATTCTTTTCTGAGTATATATATATATCCTTATTTTAGAGGTTATTATACTATTTTTATATTTATACTCTAGAATTCTGTTATTTTAGGCATTGTTCTATTTTACTATCACTATTTAAAAAGTACCTTCTATCTTGTCTAAGGATTGTGATAAATGTAGTTGTGGGAACATGAATGCTAGTTTATGACTACAGATGAGACAATACTAAATAGGGATGAAGGATCAATGTAATATTAAAAACTTAAAGTGAATGAGTAAATTTAATAAGTTTTCTTAAATAAAAGTTATTAACTAAATCAACTATAAAGATTTCCATATGTGTTATATCACTCCTTGACATCCCAGTTTCATAGTCAGCAATGAGTTTGGTGTCATGGTAATTGTGACATGAAGATATTTTGTCTCATACAATGTCAGAGTGCCCTCATTCCTTTTGCTGTCCAATTCACTGATTGTAGACTGAGATATCTGGGTCAAGACAAAGAATGACCTGTATTCAACGCTTACACTTGCAACTTCCTAAATTAATATTATGATCTTGGAGTAATTTGATGGACGTAGATTTCCATTTACAAAAAGTGGTGCCAATTTCTTTCTTACGGGATCATTTATTTGATCCCTTCAGTGCCTTAACACATAAAAGGCATGTAGCCCAATATCTGGCTTAGAATAATCATGCCATTTTTCCCTCTCATATCATCCAACATATTAATTCAAATTGTAGTTACAGAGTTCATCTTGTATGAAAATAATTTCCACTTTTTTCTTCAGTTGACACCAATCTCTACCATATCACACGATTGGACTCTGAACATAACATAGGTGGCACAGAGAAGGTAACTGAGCTGCCTTCCTTCTCTTATTATTGAGGTTACCTGCAGTGCCTTCATCCAATTAATATTTATTGTGCACCTGCTATGTGACACCCACTTTTATAAGCAGCTGAAGATAGCAGTGAACAAAACAGAAAACTCTCTGATCTCTTCGAGTTGATATTCTAGTGCGGCAGGAGATATTAATGATGAACTAGTAAAGTGCAATTATCAACATATGGTGGTCGATGGTGGTAAGTTCTGTGGAGGACAATAAAGGATGGGAATTGTCTAAATAGTGCTAATTTATGCTTATGTGGTTATGGTGAAGATCACTTTTAATACTGTGCTTGTGCAGGTTGAGTTCTATTCTTTGACTCATTAAAAAAAGAAAATTATGGCATTTAAAAACTGAATTGTCAGATTGGCAAATTGCAAAAAAAATCAATTCATTATAGCTTTTATCGGCATTTCTTCTTGACAACCTTTGAAGTTATTACAGTTGGGATAATCTAAGTGTGTTAATTACTCTTCTCATAGCTGTGACAAAACACCTGACAAGAAACAGTTTAGGGAGGAAGGTTTATTTTGGTCCACAGTTTTGGGGAATGCAATCCATCATGGTGAGGAAGGCAAGGCAGTGGGAGCATGAGGCAGCTGGTCACAGTCCAGAAGCAGGGAGAGATGAATGATGGCACCTACCTCACTTCCTCCTCTCATTAAGTTTGATGTACCAGTCCATGGAATGGTGCTGCTTACAATTATTGTAGGTTTTCCCTTCTCAGTCAAACCTTATGTCTCTTGGTGATTCCAAACCTAGTCAAGTTAAACCATCATACTGCATATTGTTTCATTAGCTTTTAAGGGCTCTCATACAGTCTGTGGTCATACTACTCTGAATCTCACGGTGATTTTATCTGATCCTGGAAGCTAAGTAGGGTCATGTCTGGTTAGTACTTGGATGGGTGACATTTGGTATTACTAGGTACTGTAGGAGGTTTCATCTTCCAGATTTGCAGGAGAAACAAAGCCTGCCGCTAAGCAACGTACTCATGCATGTCTAAGACCTCCAATTAGAGCCAACCTGAAATTGGTCAGCGAGTCCAGAGGTTGACATCTAGTGGACAATGGTGAGAGAGAGCCACGGCTATAGAGAGCAGCCAAGGAGTCAATGGGACTCAGGGAGGGGGTATAAAGGTCTGTCTCATTTCCATAATAAACGGGTCCGCTTTTGCAACTTACTGTACCCCCAGAGTTTGTGTTGTTTGACTCTGCGTCAGCTCATCCCCACTCCCAAGGGTCCTGGTCCTGGGTTCAAGTAATACAGATTGATAAGACAGATTCTGAATAAATGGAGATGGGAGAGAAGTTAGTAACTGGTCTTGACTAAGACCCACTGATGACCTAAAACAGACAAATCCCTTAGATGAATGAGAAGGGATACAATGAGGTCTCCAGGCACAGTCTGTCAAGAAGACAACTACCATTGAACATTTCCAGTTAGAAAAGAAATCATGGAAATGTTCAATGGTAGTTGTCTTCTTGACAGACTGTGCCTGGAGAACATTTCCAGTTAGAAAAGAA
Source organism: Lophiomys imhausi (assembly GCA_907164525.1). Classification (NCBI taxonomy): domain Eukaryota; kingdom Metazoa; phylum Chordata; class Mammalia; order Rodentia; family Muridae; genus Lophiomys; species Lophiomys imhausi. The sequence goes on from CAJQZJ010000562.1 coordinate 32,137, forward strand.
ATCATGGGGCTGGAGAGATGGCTCAGCGGTTAAGAGCACTGGCTGCTCTTCCAGAGGTCATGAGTTCAATTCCCAGCAACCACATGGTGGCTCACAACCATCCATAATGAAATCTGGTGCCCTCTTCTGGCCTGCAGATATACCTGCAGACAGAACACTGTATACATAATAAATAAATCTTTAAAAAAAAAAAAAAAAAAAAAGAAAAGAAATCATGACTCTTAGACTGGGAGAGAAGCCAACAAAAGCGAAGGCTTTTCTAAGATATTTAGAGGCAACTAGGAAGCTTTGATCAACATGAAAATTCTTTAGTTTAGTTTAGTTTCTTATTCATCTTTAAACTTTAATCTGGCTCTGAAATGAGCCTTTTACTAAATTTTGAATGCCCACCAATGTTGAAGCCTTCCTTTGCATTGTCTCTAAATCACTTAACTTCGATTATTTTTGATGATAGTTGCCTTTCCTGAATATGCATTTTATGTCAACTCAGTATCTCTGTGCTCCTAGGGCAGTCCTAATGTGGCTGAAAACTAGTGAAGATAATTGCTACTCTGGTCAAGTTCCTAAAATCCCGCTGCATCATCACCGTGCTTATCTCACAGATAACTTCTTTAGAGTGGGTTCTTTCAGTAGTTTTTTTTTTCTTATTTGTCTATTTTTTTCTTGCTTTTTTTGAGATAAGGTTTCTTATCTTATGTCTGGATAAGATAAGACTTCTTATCATAAGTCTTATCTTATGACTGTCCTGGAACTTGCTCTGTAGACCAGGCTGGCCCTGACTTCAGATCCACCTACCTCAGCCTCCTGAGGGCTGGGAATAAAGGTTGGCACCACCACATCTGGATTTTATTTGTGTATCATTTCTCTTAAGTCTGAAATAAGTAATAATTTTCAGTACACTGGGACCACTTGGTCTTAATTGACGAGATATATTTAATTAACCATCTTTAGATGGCAATTATCAGCTTCAAATTTCCATCCCTGACCTTTCTGCCAAACTTCATATTTGTCTTCTCAGTAACTTCCCTTGGGTTTCCAAATGATCTTACAAACTCCAATGGATTCTTAATGTTCCCTCCATGCCTGTTTACTAGCAATCTCCTTGTAATTCATCTCAACTTTGACTTTTTTACTTGTTTAGTCTCCAAAGACTGGAATGATCCTTCAGCTTATGAGACTTTTTTCCCTAATTACAAAATGCATTCAAAATCTAACCATGGCTTACCAATACTGGCACCACCAAGCCTCTATCATACCTTACTTGGCTGAATGCATTCCCTGCTAAATTCTGAATATTGTCTTGCCTTATATAGAGTGTATTCTTGGAATAGCAGCCAATGTGATTTCTCTCAAATGTAAATGAGTTCATGTCACTTTTCTATTTTAACTTTGACATGAATCTTTCTTCATTCAGGATAAGGCCTCAATTTTGGGGGGAAGCTCTAAATTTTAGAAATTTAGGGTTATTAAGTTCTTAGACATAAATTGATATTAGTGTTTCCTCTGCTACAGTGCTGTCTGATATTTTGTAGTCTGAATGTGAAAATAAATCAGGGTTACTGTGGCAAGTAGGACAGAATCACAAATTTCGGGGACTTGTAATCAGGACAACTTCCCAGGAGCACACAGCAATGTTCTTACTAATTTGACTTCTGTTGAAAAAATTTGTCAAATTGCTTAATGGAGATTATCTGTAGGAGGAATGGTCTACTATGAAGCTGAATATGGAAAGAGTGGGCAGGAACCAACTTGTTCTTTTTCTAAAGAACTTATACTGTATGTGATCAATGTATAGCCAAAAACAATTGCACTAAGTGGGAATCATTTCTGGTCATATAAATTTTAAAATTCTCTCTCTATTTTGTTTTCCTAATATCCTCCATTTTGTTTCTGTTGGAAGCATTTCTCAATCAATTTTAAGACAAGGTGTTATTGGAAACATTCCCTTTTCCTTTAAAGTTTCCAGCGTTGAGCAGTAGAAGAGGGTTTGGCTCTAGTTTGGCAACCTTACTGCTTGTGACTCAGTTAGAAGTACATGCAAAATTGAGCAGTAAGGGAAAGCTGGATCTCAAAGTCTATGTACTTTGTTCTAGAAGATTGAAGACCTACCCGCAGGTATGGACCTATGCACAGTGAGCATCCTGACAGAACCTCATGATTATCCAGTTTCCACTGAGACCTTAGCAGACAGCAGATCAAAGCAGGGACATTTGTGGTGGGCGGGGCTACTAAGAGTTGATACTATGAGAAGCCATGTAAACTCAGAGTGTGCACAGACAGCAGAATTATTAGCAATAAAACTACTTGGAGTCATTTAATGTAGAGCCCTGAGGTCTACAGTATGGACTAGCCAGTCAATAGTATTTATTAAAGAAAGAAAGAAAGGAAAAAAGAGGAAGAAAGAAAGAGAGAGAGAGGAAGAAGGAAAGCAAGAGAGGAAGAAAGAACGAAAACCCAACAAAATAATACAACAAAAAATACTAAAGCAAATCAATATCAATACAGAATCTGCCTTAGAAAGCTTTCTACTTTAAATAGGTTTAAAGCACAAAAATATCACATTTCCATTTTGTTTGTGTGGGTCTGCTTATTCGGAGAATGTGCTAGACTGTTGAGGACTTACTAGACACGCAACTTTAGTAGGTAACTGAAGCTTTGACTCAACAGAGAGAAAGCATGTATCTCTTAACAGCCTGGAATCAAATCCTGTCAGTTGTGAGAATTTAGATCAGGCATGAGATCACTAGGGAGGTGTTTCCTTAATTGTAACAAGAGTCTCACAATTCCTGTTTAGAAATGTCATGGTGAAGAGCTTATGTTCAAAGCCTGGTGCAAAGCAAGTGTAACCACAAAGATAGTATCCTGAAATATCAGGAGGGAGCCATTTATTTTTATGATTTTCCCTTCTCCCTCAAGACAGCAGTCTTCTTCTTTCTGTGTGGAGGAAGTTTTATATCTGGGCCTGACTATTAGGCTACCAGTGCACCTGGCATGTTTTTCATGACGAGGCTCAATCAGACTTTCTCTCTCCAAATTGTTTTCTTTCACAAATGAACCTGTTTCTTCCACAGATTTTTTTCTCCTCCTATTTTAGCACAGGCCAATAAAAATCAACAAATCAGGGTCAGGGTCCAAACAGACCCTGGAATCAAGCTCTCAGCCAACCACGGATACAATGAATATCCCTGAGAGACTGTCTGACAGACAGGTGGGTTACATATTTCAGCATGGAAGTTCATTGATATTACACTGATGCTTTCATTTTCAGTAGCTTTTCTTACTACTCATGCATGAATTCATAAAATGCAACATCTCCATGAGACCAGTAGCTTTCCAGGAAAGGAATTATGCATAAGGTACTAGTATATTGAAGGCCTAAAGTCACACAGCTCGATGTCCTTAGTATGTTCACTAAGCAGCAGCCAGAGCATGTAAAGACTTTTGTCTTATAACTTCTCCACTTGAAGGCTTCCATTGTCCTGCATGCCTAAGGGTAAAAACCAAAGGCAAAATTTTCTTTAAGGCCCTCATGGTGTGAGACAAAGCTTTCTTCTCAGCTTCCTATCTAGTTGCATAGGCCTCTGATGTTCTTGAGAACTGCCTACACCCTTTTGTGCATGGCTACTACCTCCATCTTGAGAAGTCTTTCCCCAGATGGCCTTCACACACCCTTTTAGACCTCTGCTCAGATGACACCCTTTCAGAGACATCTATTCCCCCTTTTTAAACAGAAAATCTCTCTCCCTACTTGCTCAGATGACACCCTTTCAGAGACATCTATTCCCCCTTTTTAAACAGAAAATCTCTCTCCCTACTTCTTTGTTCTCTTCCTTCCTTTCTCCCATTTTCTGATTAATGTAAGCCATAGAATTTATCACAAACTACCCATGTGTGCTCTATACTGTAATACAGAATACAATACCTATGGCAATCTTTCCTGACTTATGCATTAGTGCATGTATATAATATCTAGACTACTAGAGAGTCCATACTAGGTAGTCAATAAGTACCCACTGAATCAAGATTCTTGCTGGTTAGGACATCTGGGAACTGCTCAATCCTGTATCATGTGGTTGTTTCAGGGACATTTGGAATTAGTCATAGAACTTAACATTTTGCATGTCTTAGGAATTTTTCTTATAGAAAAAAAAAGATTGTGTGTTTTCATTACAGGGGAAATAAGGGAGGCAGCATCTGACTTCTTAGAAAATTCCTTTGGTACCAGACAGGCATTTTCTAAGTGCTTATTAGCCACATAACAAAAATTATATTTTATAATTTTGTTAAGCATAAAGGTCAAGCTCTTTTCTCTACCTTTTATCAAACACACCCCCAAGTCCAACATTTTTCAAAGTAAGAGTAGCTTCCTTGTGTGTTTAATCATCTCGTTCTTTTTCTGGCTCTGTTTCCTTAGCGATAATATGTTCTTAGAGGGCAGTTGTTTTCCTGGGTCACATGTCCTCCATCTCTAGAGGATTCTTCCTATTCTAAGAATGTGCTCAGAGATAATACTTCTAGGTAACAGAAGCATCATCATCTTCTCAGTGAAGAGTCAACCTAAATCCCAGAAGTTCAGTGAGTACTTGCTGCTGGCCATTGTAAGCTAGTTTTTGTAAAACATCACTACATACAATTCAACTATTTCCCTTGCTGCTCATCATTTCTTGGCTTCCACCATTTCCCTGTCTCATCTCTATCTTAGTCTTGTTGTCCATCTACTTTTAGCCCGGATTTTATATCTTGCTTTCTACATTTTGATTGTGTGAATCTTATTTTCTGTCTCAGCAAATTTACTTTGGAATGTTGTAATTTCCATACTAACCCTAAACATTTCTTGGAGGTCATCTGAATAGGGTCGTTTTCAGCTTTTTCTCATGCAGTCTTCTTGTTTCGAGACTCAGATGCTGCTTCCCATTGTGTTGTCTGTTTTTCTCCTTAAGCCTTGAGAAACAAGGAGATTCTAGATTCATTGTGTATGAAAGGGCCTTACTCCCACGTCTGCACCAGTTTTTCTCTCCTGTCATTTTCTTTGATTTTTAAAAATTATTTAAAGCTGCCACCTGTTTTATTTTGAGTCTCATTTGATACTGTGGAGCCAGATGATGCCTCCACCATCTTCACTAAAGACACAAGTCCTTCTCCTTAGCTGAGCATGGCTCCATTCCTACTCATAGACTGCAGCATATAACAGCTCAGAGCCTGCACGCTAGAGCCAGACAGCCTGGATTCATGGCTGGGTTCCACCCCTTATTAGCCTAGTGAGGTTTAGCTACTTAAGCTTAATTTCACAGTCCATAAAATGGTGATGTAAACATTTGCCCACAGGTATGTTGGGATGCTTAAATAAAATGTCACAGCCCAATGCACTTTGAGCAATTACTGCTTTTTCCTATTCTACAATTGTCTGCCCAAGTTTGGAGTAAAGCGAAGTAGTGGAATTATTTTTCAGGCTTGGCTACTACCATTTCTTCTCAACCTGGAAGACTTGTTTTTCTAGGTGAAGAAATGTTTTCTCTGTGTGGAGGTTTCATAATCACAACCAAGCAGGCCTATGAGCCCTGCCATTTAATGTGGCTCCTCTCTTTTATCTATACCATGCTTATATCCTGGGAATGAGGACACAGAGCCAGCTGGTGAATTTCAACAGGATAACCAGCAAAATCTCTTTGCAGTTCATTTTGCCATGATCCCGTGCCTGTGGACGACCAGGAGTTGACATGGACACACTTTGGATTTCCTAATGTGGAGTCATTATTACTTCCTGGAGATCTCAGCTAAGTTTTAAGCAGGTGAGTGAAAGGGAAAGAAGCGCATGTTGAAGTCAGCCATAGAATTAGAGTTTAACATGTTTCCCGAGAAATCGAAATGGCAGCTTGAAACTTTGCCAATGCCACATTGGGAGGGTTAAACCTGTACAGTGGAGAATAGTCTTACAATTTCTTAAATGAGAAGAGAAATGATTTTTTTTTGTTCGCTTGTTTGTTTTTGGAAACAAGGTTTCTTTGTGTAGCCCTGGCTGTCTTCACTCTGTAGACCAGGCTGGCCTCAAACTCAGAGATCTGCTTGCTTCTGCCTCCTGAGTGATAGGATTAAAAATTTGAACCACCACCACATGGCTGAAAACTGTTTTTGTTTTTTAAAGAATCCCATAAAGACAAAGGCAAAGTTGCTTATTTGGAAAGGAAACTGTTAATCAAGGAAGTGAATTTTTGTGAGAAAGAGAGAATGGAGTGGTGGCGCACACTTTTAATCCCAGCACTCGGGAGGCAGAGGCAGGGGGATCTCTGAGTTGGAGGCCATCTTGGTCTACAGAGTGTGTTCCAGGACAGCCAGGGCTACAGAGAAACTCTGTCTCAAAAAAAGAAAGAGATGGAGGGGAAGGAGACAGATAGAGACAGAGACAGAGACAGAGAGATAGAGACAAAAAGATAGGGAGAGACAGACAGACAGACACGCACACGTGCGCGCACACACACACACACACACGAGAGAGAGAGAGAGAGAGAGAGAGAGAGAGAATACATAACTTATTTATAGAGTTGCCAGAGAAGGTTATAAGTTCCAATATGTCTCTAATGATTTTTAATTCTAACCCTTTTTTGTTACTGTAAAATCATAGTACTTCTCAGTGTATCTTTAACAGCTTTTAAGGAACATATTAACCAAATGTCTGAGTTTTGATTTGGCCATAAAATGTTAGCAGAGCTAAAGTTTTCTAGGATTAATGAATAACGTGTCTTTATTTAGTTTACTTAAAAAAATCATTCTAAAAATTCTGTTTACATATCTGTCCTCTCCAGGATTAACTTCATATTAGTTCAGCAGCTTGTGTACTGTTCTCTTCTGTTTTTTTTTTTTTTTTGTCTTCCCTTCCCAGTGACCAACCCAAGTTCAAAGGCTGAGGAGAGAGAAAAACTCATGAACAGATTTTAC
>CAJQZJ010000564.1:4132-14148 GCA_907164525.1 Lophiomys imhausi
ATCACAACATGAGGAACTATAATTTATTAAAGGGTCTCAGCAGTAGGAAGGTTGAGAACCATTGGTTTAGAGGATAACATACCTTGACATTACATTTTCAAAATCATCTAGCATTGTTCTTTCTTCAATGCCTCCTTCACTATTACCACCAGCAGCTCTTATGAATGCTGACCTTCTGCATTGTATTATTGTGTTTCCCTTGTACAACTTTTAAACAACCTTATGATGGGCACTGTTTTATAGATGAGATAATAAGGCTGGGAGAAGTTAGCACCTATCCAAGGTCCCTCTACTGTAGAGTGGAAGGTATAAACCAGCTATAACATGTGGAATTAAAGATCAGTAAACTATATTACTTTTATAACCTTATTGTTTTTTCAACACATATCCTTGTTTTATGTGTTTTGCATTAGGGTTCCTTTAGCCTGAAGTGATTTCCCCAGATATATCCAGTTTAGGCCTCAGCTCAAAACTTCTAAGGCTCTCTGATTGCCACCCCACCCCCACCCCATCAACCACCCAGCCAGGTCAGGACCCTGCATTACATCATACACCCACCAATGCTCACATTTCCCCTTTCTACTTATCAGCTTTTGAAAATACTTACTTTTAAGCAGGGTGGTGGTAGCGCACACCTTTAGTCCCAGCACTCAGGGAGGCAAAGGCAGGTGGATCTTTGTGAGTTTGTTGCAGCCTGGTCTACATGGTGAGTTCCAGGACAGCCAAATCTACACAAAGAAACTTTGTCTCAAAAAAGAAAAAGAAAGAAAAGAAGGAAGGGAGGGAGGAAGGAAGGAAGAAAGAAAGAAAGAAAGAAAATATTTTTTAGATCCCTGACCAACTCTAGGAATATTTTTTTTCTCTTTGGTAGTAATACTTATAATTAATAAACTTCATGTTTTATATAGGGTAATTTAGGCATTATATAGAACCAAAATATTGTTTCCTTTTCTCAATTACATTAAAAGCACATCACATAAAATAACAAAATCAGTTAGACAAGGAAACTGACCAAGTAAAATTGGTTAGTTCTTGGTTATCTCCTATTCTGGAATGAGAGAAATATTTTCACTTCCACTGAGAACCTTGTCTTTTCTTTTCTTTTTTTTTAATAATTTATTTTTTATTTCTTCAAGTTAAATCTCAATCACAATCCCCTCCCTAACTCTAGGAATATTAACACAAGTTTTAAAACCTTCATAAGTACAATGTCACTATTGTATGTTTACCTATCAGTTGGTACAATTTACACAAAGTTTAACACAAATCACTTTTGCATGGACATCTTATATACAAATATCCATAGTCTACAACCTAGAAACTGTGAAAGTTCTCAACTATACCTTCAGATTCGTTAAATGGAAGTCCTTCTAATAAGGATTGTCAGCAGACCAATTGCCCCCTCTTCCAAAAAGTCATCAATATTTCATCAAAGACTTTACTGCGGGTCTTGTTGCAGAACACACACCCTCTCAAGTACTGCCTTCTTGCCATTGACTTTTTTCTAGAATTTTCCTTAGAATTAGCCTTTTTCCTTAGCCAAAGGCCAGGATGAAGGCAATGGAACTGAAAGCTGGCTGCTTTTTGCCATATTTCTCTTTTCTTTTCAGGCCAGGTTGTATGTTACAGTTCTGACAATCAGGAAGGTGAGAACCAAGGGGCCCACTGTATGAAGGACTGCTAGAGTGTATCTGCATATTGGATTTCTGACAGAAGTGACAGTCTGGGAGCCAAGGAAACCACTGCTGTCTGCATATGTCTAAAATGAATGGCACACAATACAGAGTGAAGACAGGCATTCTTGGCACAGTTCCAATATGTTGAAGATGTTGAATTGTTCTGAGGCAGTAAGATTAATGAAGTGGTTCTTTTGGTACCAGCAGGAGGCTGCCATCTTGCTACCCTGCCTATGGTGGCCTCCGTGGCAAAAATACAATTTTGTGTTTACATGATTGGTGTGTGTCTTTCCTCCCTAACTTAGTTGAGAGGACTCAATCTGCATCTTCTGGGACTCTGCAAATAATTTTTGGAAGATCTTTTATTTATCCTCACTTAAAAACACCAATCCTATCCAGGTGATTGTGGGACAGGCCTTTAATCCCAGCACTCAGGAGGCAGAGGTGAATGGATCTCTGAGTTCGAGTACAGCCTGGTCTACAGAGTGAGTTTCAGGACAACCAGGGCTGCACAGAGAAACCCTGTCTCAACAAACCAAAAAACAACAAACAAACAAAAAACACCACAATCCATATTTATTTCAGAAGAGCCATAGGATAGTGGCCAATAATTTTACTTAGCATCAAACAACTTGGATTTGAGTTATTATTTCTTTAATAACATTATAACTTTAAGTATTAACCAAAACTCAGATCCAGAGGTTCTTAGTTCAGTTAAGTGGCAACAGCAACATCTCCCATAATTGAAATATGAAGTAAGATGAGGCCTCTGGTTGTTTCTCCACCATCAAGTGTAAAATAGGGCCTATGAAGAAAGGTGTAAACTACAGAAATAGCTGGAAGATGTGAATAGTGTTTATACCACCTAAGAGTTTGGATTGTGCTTAACAGATTAACTGTAGTCAGAGACTTAATTCAGAGCCCAACTTGTAATACTTTAGTTATGCAATTGATTTGACCTTGGGATTTGTCTCATTCTCTGCCAGTTGCATTCATATATGATCTATTGATTTATTTTGTTTTTTTCTAAACAGGATTTCTCTCTGTAGCCTTGGTTGTCCTGAAACTCACTCTGTAGACCAGGCCAGCCTTGGACTCAGAGATCTACCTGTCTCTGCCTCCCAAGTGCTGGGATTAAAGGTGTGTGCTGACACATCCAGCCATACATGATTTACTATTACAAATTTAAGCTTGTGTTATTACTTAATCACTTTAATTAGTCTATGGTGTTTTTTATACAGTTTGAACTCTTTTTTGGTTTTGTTTGGGGTTTTTTGAAACAGGGTTTTTCTGTGTAACATTTCTGGCTGTCCTGTGTTCTGCATGGTTCTCGAGACCCCAAAGATAACCTAGGAGCCAATTCTGATGTAAATAGCATGAGGGTTGTTTATTCAAGCTCATAGCTTGGACTCTCAACACTCATTGACACAGCAGTTCAAGTTGAGAGCCCCCAGACCCAAAAGTACAAAGTTTATTTAGAGACTCAGACAAAGAAGCAGGTTCTTTACCATAGGATTGGATGACATTTGGGTAGCTAGTCATGTCCATTCTGATTGGCTCGTTGTTACTGACTAACCAGCTGAGGTCAGCTTGGCCATCAGAAAGTTTGTTTAGACTTTTTGGGTGCTTTCTCAGAGTGAGCTGGTGATGACAAGGGAACATCCCTGGAATACAAGGTTGGGTATATTTTGTTGTTCTGGAACTGGAGGTCAGCTCTGAGTCAAACTTAATACAAAATGGAATCTTTTTTCAAGATGAATTCAGTCAGGCTCCACATCTCCCCCTTTTTCTAGGTCATAGAGACACCCATTCATGGGTTTTTAAACATGTCAGTGGTTTATCTCTGACAAAAGTTTAAATGACTACAAGTAATAATCATACAAGGGGCATAAAGCATAACCAGGAGAAACAGAACCAACGACCCAAGTAGTATATCAGTTGGCATTATAGAAAGAGATATTCATTTGTAGCCTATGTAAGGGAGTTCCTTTTGACATAGCATTTCAGCCTGTTAGGTGGAACAATGGATGGTGAGTGTATTTTTTTTCTGTAACTACTTTCAGTTGACATGAGGGCGTTGTCATCGGGGCCCAGAAAGGCTGAAATACTAGTCAAAGGCTGGCCAATGGGGCAGTTATCAGAAGTATCTGATTAGTCGATTGATCCAGGTGAAGGTCAGGGAGCAATCATATCTGTTGGACTGGTTCACATCAGCTTCCAGGAAGTCCAGGGCTCAGCAGCCTGTAGTATACAGGTGATCTCAGGATAGAGTCTATCAGCCAGGTGAGAATCTGCTGAGACAAACATAGACTGGAAACAGAAGCTAAAATTGTTTACTAATTGGGGAAGGTAAGGAACCCCATGACCAAGGAGAAATATCTCATTTTAAGAACAGGCAGTTGTACTTATCTGGAATCCTGTTTGATCTGAGGCTGGTGGATCCAGGTTTTATGACCAGATCTCAGAAGGATAACATGACAGAAACTTGAAAAATAACTTTGAATTGTTAGCATGAACAACTTTTAAACCAAAGGAGATTTAAAATCTTAACTTTGTAACTAATTATTTAGTACTAACAGTTTATTGGAACTTTAATATAGTAAGGGAAAAAAGAAGCTAACTGTTTTCTGAGTCTGGTAAGAAGGTAGACTGAGAAGGCATCTGAAGCCTTTGTTTTTGTTGTTAAACTGTTAAATTTTTTATTATTGTAGTTATTAGACTCATCAGGGATCTGAGAACAATAAATATCATTTGAGTAAGATCAATTGGCTTTTAAATCTATTTTAAAAAATGACAGTCTTTACCTTGACAGCCATCTCATTGTTTCTTTGTGTCTGTGGGGCATCCATCTTTGGCCACCAGTACCAAAGTATGACAGACAAGAATTATGAAGGACCGCTTACCTTGTCTTGGCAAAGTTTAAAGGTCGACTTCTCCACCTGTGTCCAGCACATTCAGCTTGGAGAGCATGCTGTCTGCTGTTGAGGCAAAGGGCAGTTTAGCCCAGTGGCCAGCTTTGTCATACTCAAAGCAAGTCTCAGGTGGTGTTCTTCTGTGTCCATTGTCTTCTTTGGAGGAAACTAGGAATGCTGTCAGGAGCTAACATGTCTGTCATAAAAAACTTTTTGTATTAAATATTTAAATGTCCTGTTCTACAGATCTCTGAGGTGTCTGAGGACCATCATATCCATCTAAGACGGATTTTGTTTTTAGTCTTTAGTCAAACTTTCTGTGACGTGAAAGCAGGTATAGGAGGCTAAATAAAGCTTAATCTCATAACTAACTGGATAAATTCTTGGCATAACTGCAAATAAGGTGACTATCAGCTTGTAAAACAAAATATTTGTTGGTTTTTTAGTCTAAAAGGAAGCTACAGTAATGAACAGAGCCCCTCAAAACTAAGAAGCTCCATAATTGTAACAAAACCATAACTTTGACCATCAACCTGCAAAATCGCATCTATAACATATCTTTAACCATTTTTTGTCATTAAAAATTTTTTTTAACCTTAGTAAGTAACTTGTATTTACCAAATCTTAACATTTTTATAGTAACTTGTATTTATCAAATCTTAACATCTTTTTATATTAATTTGTATTTATCAAATCTTAACATTTTTATAGTAATTTGTATTTATCAAATCTTAATTTTTTTATATCTCTAGATATCTTTTTAGAAGTTCTTTTTTTATAACTTGTATTTATATCTTCAGACCTTTACAACTTGTCTAAGCTTTTTATCTTTTTTTGGGGTGGGAACCCCAATTATCCTTAACTTTTATGTTTTTTTTATATTTGTTTTTGTTTAAATAAGTAAATATCTAGGTGTACTCAGACATTAGCCATCCTAAACAATTTTTTTTTATTTTCAATTACAAAGTATAATTACATCCAAGCCATTTTTCCTCTGGCATATATATGTTTTTATGGCCAAACTTTTATTTATATCAACATCCTTTAGCAAACTTTTTTTAAAATCTTGGTTGTATTTTCAACACACAAACTTTGTAGTGCTTGTCCTTGTGGGACCCTTTTTATCTTTTCTGATGGTAGCAAACCTTTCTTAGCCTGTCTGGTTTTCATTTTTGCCTCTGGGGAGGAGGGGTGAACCCATAACTTGTCCAGCTCAAGGCAGCTTTTACCTTAGGGAGTCTTTTCTGTTAGCTGACAATCGGAATTTCAGAGCTGCCTTGGCGGAGAGGAGGGCCTTGTTCCCTCACAGTGATTTTGGCAGGGGAAGATGGACAAATCCCCATCTTTTCCCCCATCTTGGCCCAGGCGCGCAGAGGGCGGGAGAAGGGAGATCAATCTCAGTGTGGCACAAGGGGAAAGGCAGCCAAGGTCTAAGGCTGTTCCCATGAATTCAGAGAAAGACATAAACAAAAACACATAAACAAGAAGACAAACATAAAACCAGCACATAACAATTGCCCAGGAAGATCCTGAACAAGCCTGGAACATCAGCCCAAATCAGTCAGAGACCAAAACAAGGAAACAGTCACATAGATTATACAGTGTACAACACAACAGTGAGACAGTGCCAAGCTCGATCCAACAACCGGCTAGGCCAGACCAGTTCCCGTTCCCCCACTGCCACTGGGGATCCGGGCAAGAAGGGAGGCACCTCTTCCCACTTCTTTTACAGAGAGAGCTGGAGCGTCCTCCAGGCTCCCGTGACTGGCAGAATAACAAGCACGTCTGCTGTACTGCTCAGTAGTCACCCGAATTATCTGACACAGAGAAACCAGAAACAGTGTACGTAATCTGACACGTACAAATCCAGAACATGCACCACATGCATTCCAATTGTGTGTTATCTGACACGCACAAACCAGACTATTTCTGAACAAAGCAAACCAAGAAGAAAACCGAAAGTAAGGCAACAGAAGCCCAACCATAGAACACAAACAAAAATAAATGGTCTCAGAAACAATAAATCAGTCCAGACTCATGCAGATCCTGAAAACAAGCCAAACTGGAACTTTCCACAAAATGAAAACAGGGACAAGCAGTTTCATAGACAACATAGATAGAAAGTTAGACTAGACAAAAAAATGAGCTCATATCTCCATCTCCGGGTCTTTCCTGGTGACTCAGGGTCCCCAAGATCTTGATGGGACCTCCAAATGTAAAGGTCAATACCAGTCTACTGGAAATTCAGGAATGGCACCTTGGTTTTCACAAGTACATAGAGAGACATATATATATACAGAGACAGACACACATAGAGACACAGCTTACCAGCCAGTTTGAACTCTCCAGGCAGGAGTCCTGGTGACCTTGGGGATCCTGGGCAGACAAGGCCTCAAATGTTCTGCCCAGTTCTCGAGACACCAAAGACCACCTAGGAGCCAACTCCAATGTAAATAATATGAGGGTTGCTTATTCAAGCTCAGAGCTTGGACTATCAACACTCATTGACACAGCAGTTCAAGTTGAGAGCCCCCAGACCCAAAGTACAGAGTTTATATAGAGACTCAAAGAAGCAGGTTCTTTACCATAGGATTGGATGACAATTGGGTAGCTAGTCATGTCCATTTCTGCTTGGCTCATTGTTACTGACTAACCAGCTGAGGTCAGCTTGGCCATAAGAAAGTTTGTTTAGACTTTTTGGGTGCTTTCTCAGAGTGAGCTGTCTGGTGATGATGAGGGAACATCCCTGGAATACAAGGTCGGGTACATTTTGTTGTTGTTTGGAACTGGAGGTCAGCTCTGAGTCAAACTTAATACAAAATGGAATATTTTTTTCAAGATGGATTCAGTCAGGCTCCACATTCTGGACTTGATTCGTAGACCAGGCTGTCCCAAAGCACAGAGATCCGCCTGCCTCTGCCTCCTCAGTGCTGGGATTAAAGGAGTGTGCTGCCCCACCTGGTTCAGTTTGAACTCTTCTCACACCTCATGCACATGGCAACTCAGTAAACATTAATTTAAATGTATTTGGTGGCTATTGTATGTCTGCTGAACTTTAAGTGCATTAAGTAAATAAAGGCAGTATGAAGAATGAGAAGTCACACAATTACCATCACCATGCATTTATTATTCAGAATTGCATTTTTTCTTTTCTTTCCTTCCTTCCTTCCTTCCTTCCTTCCTTCCTTCCTTCCTTCTTTCTTTCTTTCTTTTTTTTGGAGGGGGGTTTCAAGATAGGGTTTCTTTGTGTACCCATGTGGCTGTCTTGGAACTCACTCTGAAGACCAGGCCGGCCTCAAACTCACAGAGATCCACCTGCCTCTGCCTCCCAAGTGCTGGGATTAAAGACCTATGCCACCATGCCCAGCCTGAAATTTTATTTTTCAAATATTTCAAACCAAAATGAATTACAGAAAAGAGAGCCCAATGGGGACAACTAAATGACATTTGAAATAAAATTTTTTAGCTTAACTTTCATAACTGCAGATTTCATGGAATACCCATGTCCGGACATGCCTGGTATACCAAAC
Organism: Lophiomys imhausi; assembly: GCA_907164525.1. Classification (NCBI taxonomy): domain Eukaryota; kingdom Metazoa; phylum Chordata; class Mammalia; order Rodentia; family Muridae; genus Lophiomys; species Lophiomys imhausi. Next base: position 12,251 of record CAJQZJ010000564.1, read on the forward strand.
ACCACCATTATCGGTTTCTGATGTGTGGGGCCTCTGATGGTATACACCATACAGGTTTGCAGAGTGACACCTAGTGGGGGAACAAAAGAAAACAGAACAGTCAGATGGAAAGTACGCTTGAGAAACTTTTGCTAAAATGATCAAAACTTTTAGACTATGATTTCTGCCATTTCACAGAAAGGTATCGTTTTGTGAGAACTGAGATTTTTCTACAGGTAAATGTTGTTGTTTAAACTGGTGAGCTTTGGTCCCATAGTACATATGAGGATCTATCACAGACCTCTTAGAGTATGTTAAAAAATAAGCATTTTGGTTCTAGCTCTCTCTCTCTCTCTCTCTCTCTCTCTCTCTCTCTCTCTCTCTTATTCTTCAAGGCACAGTTTCTCTGTGTATCCCTGGATATCCTGGAACTCTGTCTCTAGACCAGGCTGGCGTCGAACTCAGATATGCAACTGCCTTTGCCCCCTGAGTGCTAGGATTAAAGACATGCGCCACCACCGCTTGGCTTACTATTTCAGTTCCCAGTAACTTTTAAACAAAAAGGAAAAAGAATCAAAGATAAACTGCTTTATAGCCTTCACCCACATCCTCCTGCTTGAACAGTGTTAACCTTGTACTTGGCCAAGAAATCATGATTAGCAAAGTAAGATCACAGGTAAGAGCTCTACTGTAGCTTCCTGGGTAGTTTGTGCTTCCAGGTTCACCAATCTACAGCCAAGATGTGACTTTCAAGATTCAACCCCCCCTCAATGAATTGTTAGCATATCAATTATTTTAATCTTCAAGATAAGCAAACAGACCCAAACCTCCTTTTAAAAATTCCCTCGCTATCAACAAATAATCTTTTGTCTGAGTTGCCAAGTTAATTTTTTACATGTACTTCACCAATCTAGATAGGTTTGTTAGGTTATCATAAAATTTAAGCATTTCCTTCTTCCTCCTTTGGAGTCTGTACACTCATCTGCCCTTGGCATACAAAAATGCTATGTAACAGTTTGTGCTAATTTTCTTTTTTTTTTTTTTTGGTTTTTCGAGACAGGGTTTCTCTGAATATCTCTGGCTGTCCTGGACTTGCTTTGTAGACCAGGCTGGCCTCGAACTCACAAAGATCTGCCTGCCTCTGCCTCCCAAGTGCTGGGATTAAAGGCGTGCGCCACCACCGCCCGGCTGCTAATTTTCTTGTTATGACATTAATCACCATATAGTTAGTTATTATTGTAACTAATGAAAGATTATCAGTCTGGTGGCTACAAGAAGTATATTCAGAAGTAATTCTGGAAAAAAAAACTAACCATTGAGTAAGAAAGGAATATAATTAATCCATAAAATGCAAAGTAGTAGGCTTGGATCATCACTAAACTTGTGATTTGCTTTTGTTGGCCATCATGGCAGTCCTCCTAATTTAAATGGTTAGGACTATTTGGAAACTGGCATGCTAAATCTGCAGGGATTCAGTCTCCATTGTGTTTTTAAAGTACCACTCGAAGTAACATTTAAAAAGAAAAACTTCCAGAATAAATATTTGACCCTATCTTTATATAGAGACATCTGCTATGTAAACTTTTATATTTTTCTGATTTGGAGCCTACTGAGAAATGGGCTGTAGGGTCCACTTCTTAGTATTTTGAGACCAGTGTTTCAGTGCCCTTCAGTTTCTAGCCCGCACTTAGCACTAGTTATTGAAGATTGGTGCTTTGTGGTAAAGAAGCAGCTGGTAGCTGGTGGGAGTGCCGTGGTGGGCCACAACGCTTGCACTAAGCTGGAGACCAGCAAGGCAGATAAGGCAGTAAGGAGTGTTGTAGTTATTTTTCTCTTGGCTGTGACCAAATGCCATATAAAAGCAACGTAAGGGACAAGGACTTATGTTGGCAAATGATTCAGGGTGTTGGAGTCTTTCC
>CAJQZJ010000565.1:0-20043 GCA_907164525.1 Lophiomys imhausi
TTTCTAGCTATTACAAATAAGGCTGCTATGAACATAGATGAGGAAATTTCCTTGTGATTTGGTGAGGAATCATATGAATGTATACCCAGAAGTGATATGGCTGGGTTTTGAGGTAATGCAATTCCAAGTTTTCTAAGATATAGCCAGACTGATTTCCATAGTGGTTGTACAAGCCTGCACTCCCACCATCAAAGGAGGAGTGTTCCCCTTTCTCCACAATGTCACCAGCATGTGCTGTCATTTGATCTTTTGATCTTAGCCATTTTGACAGGTGTGAGATGGAATCTCAGAGTCATCTCAAGTTGCATTTCTCTGATGATTAAGGATGTTGAGCATTTCTTCAAGTGTCTCTCAACCTATCCATTCCTCAGTTGAGGGACATCTCGGTTGTTTCCATTTTCTAGCTATTACAAATAAGGCTGCTATGAACATAGATGAGGAAATTTCCTTGTGATTTGGTGAGGAATCATATGAATGTATACCCAGAAGTGATATGGCTGGGTTTTGAGGTAATGCAATTCCAAGTTTTCTAAGATATAGCCAGACTGATTTCCATAGTGGTTGTACAAGCCTGCACTCCCACCATCAAAGGAGGAGTGTTCCCCTTTCTCCACAATGTCACCAGCATGTGCTGTCATTTGATCTTTTGATCTTAGCCATTTTGACAGGTGTGAGATGGAATCTCAGAGTCATCTCAAGTTGCATTTCTCTGATGATTAAGGATGTTGAGCATTTCTTCAAGTGTCTCTCAACCATTAGGGATTCCTCCTTTGTGAATTCTCTGTATAGGTCTGTTCCCCATTTTTCAATTGGATTATTTGGTTTCTTGGCATTTAATTTCTTGAGTTCTTTGTAAATTTTGGATATTAGCCCTCTGTCAGATGTGGGGTTGGTGAAGATTTTTTCAAAATCTGTAGGTTGCTGTTTTGTTCAAATGACAGTGTCTTTTGCTTTATAGAAGCTTTTCAGTTTCACCAGGTCCCATTTATTGATTGTTGGTCTCAGGTCCTGAGCTGTTAGTGTTCTGTTCAGGAAGTTGTCACCTGTGCCCATGAGTTTGAGGGTTTTCCCCACTTTCTCTTCTAGTAGATTTAGTGTGTCCGGCCTTATGTTAAGGTCTTTGATCTACTTGGACTTAAGTTTTGTACAAGGTGATAAGTATGGGTCTAATTTAATTCTTTTACATGTCGACATCCAGTTGGACCAGCACCATTTGTTGAAGATGCTGTCCTTTTTCCATTGTGCGATTTTGGCTTCTTTGTCAAAAATTAAGTGGCCATAGGTGTGTGGGTTCATTGCTGGTTCTTCAATTCTATTACATTGATCCACTGGTCTGTTTCTATACCAGTACCATGCTGTGTTTATTACTATTTCTCTTGAAATCAGCTTGAAACCTGGGATGGTGATACCTCCAGATATTTTTTATTGTACAGGATTGATTTATTCTGGATTTTTGTTATTCCATATGAAGTTAAGAATTGTTTTTTTTCCAGGTCTGTAAAGAATTGAGTTGGTACTTGGATAGGAATCGCATTGAATCTGTATATTGCTTTTGGCAGAATGGCCATTTTTATTATGTTGATCCTACCTATCCATGAGCATGGGAGATCTTTCCATCTTCTGATGGCCTCTTCAATTTCTTTCTTCAAGGACTTGAAGTTCTTGTTATATAGGTCTTTCACTTGCTTGGTTAGAGTTACCCCCAGGTATCTTATATTGTTTGTAGCTATTGGAAGTGTGTTGTTTCCCTAATTTCTTTCTCAGCCCATTTATTTGTTGTATAAGAAGGGCTTCTGATTTTTTAAAATTAATTTTGTATCCATCCACATTGCTGAAGGTGTTTATCAGCTGTAAGAGCTCTCTGGTGGAATTTTTGGGGCTGTTTATGTATACTATCATATTGTCTGCAAATAGGGATAATTTGACTTCTTCATTTCCAATTTGTATCTCCTTGATCTCCTTTATCTGTCTTATTGCTCTAGCAAAAACTTCATGTACAATGTTGAAGAGATATGGCAAAAGTGGATATCCTTGTCTCGTCCCTGAGATTAGAGGAAATGCTTCAAGTTTCTCTCTATTTAATTTGATGTTGGCTACTGGCTTGCTATATATCTCCTTTATTATTTCTAGGTATGGTCCTTATATGGCCATTTTCTCCAGGACTTTTAGCATGAAAGGGTGTTGGATTTTGTCAAATGCTTTTTCAGCATCTATCGAGATGATCATGTGGTTTTTTTTTCTTTCAACTTGTTTATATGGTGAATTACGTTGATTGTTTTCATATGTTGAACCATCCTTGAATTCCTGGGATGAAGCCTACTTGATCATGGTGTATGATACTTTTGATGTGTTCTTGAATTCGGTTTGTCAGTATTTTATTAAGTATTTTTGCATCTATGTCCATGAGGGAGATTGGTCTGAAGTTCTTTCTCTTTGCTGAGCCTTTGTGTGGTTTAGGAATCAGGGTGACTGTGGTCTCATAGAATGAGTTTGGCAGTGTTTCATCTGATTCTATTTTTTGGAAGAGTTTGAACAGTATAAGTATTAACTTTTCTTTGAAGGTCTGGTAAAAATCTGTGCTGGAACCATCTGGCCCTGCTTTTTTTTTTTTTTTTTTTTTTTTTTGGTTGGGAGATTTTTAATGACTGTTTCTATTTCCTTAGGGGTTATAGGGATGTTTAATCTGTTAACCTGATCTTGATTTAAATTTGGTAGGTGGAATATATCAAGAAAATTGTCCATTTAACTTAGGTTTTCAAATTTGGTGGAGTATAGATTTGTAAAGTAGTACCTCATGATTCTCTGGATTTCCTCAATGTCTGTTGTTATTTATCCCTTTTCATTTCTGATTTTGTTGATTTCGGTTTTTTTCCCTCTGCCTTTTAGTTAATTTGGCTAAGGGTTTGTCTATTTTGTTGATTTTCTCAAAGAACCAACTCTTGGTTTCATTGATTCTTCGTATTGTTCTTTTTGTTTCTAAGTTGTTGACTTCAGCCCTATGTTTGATGACTTCCGGCTTTCTGCTCCTCTTGGGAGTGTTTGCTCTTTTTTTTCCAGTTCATCCAGTTCAGCTGTTAATTCACTAATATAAGCTGTCACAATTTTCTTTTTGAAGGCACTTAGTGCTATGAACTTTCCACGTAGCACTGCTTTCATTGTGTCCCATAGGTTTGGGTATGTTGTCCCTTCATTTTCTTTGGATTTTAAGAAGTCTTTGATTTCCTTCTTTATTTCTTCCCTGACCCAGTACTTATCCAGTAAAGAGTTGTTCAGTTTTCATGAGTGTGTAGGCTTTCTGTTATTTCTGTTGTTGTTGAAGTCCAGCTTTATTCCATGGTGGTCTGATAAGATACAAGGGGTTATTTCAATTTTCTTGTATCTGTTGAGGCTTGCTTTGTGTCCGACTATATGGTCGACTTTGGAGAAGGTTCCATGTGGTGCTGAGAAGAAGGTGTATTCTTTTGTGTTTGGGTGAAATGTTCTGTAGATATCTGTTAGGTTCAGTTATTTCATGACCTCTGTTAGACTCATTATTTCTCTGTTTGGTTTCTGTCTTGATGACCTGTCCATTGTTGTGAGTGGGGTGTTGAAGTCTCCCACTACTAATTTGTGGGGATCGATGTGTGGTTTAAGCTTTAGAAGAGTTTCTTTTACAAATGTAGGTGCCCTTGTATTTGGGGCAGAGATATTCAATATTGAGATGTCCTCTTGATGAATATTTCCTTTAACGAGTATGTAATGCCCTTCTCTATCTTTTTTGATTGACTTCAGTTGAAAGTCAATTTTATTTTATATTAAGATGGCTACTCTAGCTTGCTTCCTGGGTCCATTTTCTTGGAAAACCTTTTCCCATCCCTTTACTTCGAGGTAGCAACTATCTTTGTTAGTGAGATGTGTTTGTTGTATGCAGCAAAGAGATGGGTCTTGTTTATGGATCCATTCTGTAAGCCTGTGTCTTTTTATTGGGGAGTGAGTCCATTGATGTTGATGGATATTAATGACCAAAGGCTGTTATTTCCTATTATTTTGGTGTAGGTGGTGGTTGTGTGTTTCTTTAGGTTTAGCTGCAGAGGAGTTTTTTGCTTCCTCTGTTTTCTTGGATGTAGTTGTTTTCTCTGGGTTGGAATTTTCCTTTGAATGTCTTCTGTAGGGCTGGGTTTGTGGGTAGATACTGTTTAAATTTGATTTTGTCATGGAATATCTTGATTTCTCCATCTATGTTGATAGAGAGTTTTGCTGGGTATAGTAGCCTTGCTGGGGACCTATGTTCTCTCAGGGCTTGTAGGAGTCTGCCCAGGCCCTTCTGGCTTCTAAAGTTTCTGAGGAGAAGTCAGGTGCAATTCTGATGGGTCTGCCATTATATGTTACTTGACCCTTTTCTCTTACAGCTTTTAATTTTCTTTCTTTGTTCTGTACATTTGGAGTTTCAATTATTATGTGGCGAGAGGAGTTTCTTTTTTGATCTAATCTGTTTGGTGTTCTGTATGCCTCTTGGAATTTTATTGGCATCTCTCTCTTTAGGTTTGGGAAGTTTTCTTCTATGATTTTGTTGAAGATATTTCCTGGACTTAGAGTCATGGGTCTTCTCTTTCCTCTATGCCTATAATTCTTAGGTTCCATCTTTTCATTGAGTCCTTTATTTCTTCGATGTTATAGATGAGAACTTTTTTAGATTTCTCATTTTCTTTGGTTGTTGTACTGATTTCTTCCATCGAATCTTCCTGAGACCCTGTCTTCCATCTCTTGTATCCTATTTTTGATACTCATGTCTGTAGTTCCTGTTCTCTTCCCTTGATTCTCCACTTCCACTCTTATCCCTGATTGTGTTTTCTTTATTGCTTCTACTTCCAATTTCAAGTCTTGAAACATTTTATTCATTGTATACATTTCCTGTTCCAATTTGCTTGTCTTTGTCTGCAAATCTTTCAAATCTTTCGAATCTTTCATTGCTTTGTCTCTTTCCTTTTCATGTTGGGCTGCATTGGCTTGGAGTTCTCTAATTGTATTCTCCAATGCTTTTATTTGTAAAATTGAGGATTCTTTGTATTCTTTCAGTATTTTAATTTCTTCTTGAAAGGACTCCATCATATTCCTAACTATAGATTTGTCATCATTTTCATGTGTTTCAGCTGTGGTGGGATTTTCAAGGCTTGCTGTGTTAATCTGGCTGAATTTCATTGGAGTCATATTTCCCTGATTTTTGACAGTTTTGTTCTTTTGCTGACCTTTAGCCATCTGGTTGCCCTAAGCTGATTGTTCCTGATGTCTTCTGGAACATTTCAGTGGCACTGCCGGTCCTCTGTAGGGTGTTGTGGTAACCGTGTGAATATTGGGTGCTCAGGTAGCTGGGAGGTACCTCCATCTGGCAGTTAGTGCTAACTCCCAAGTCCCTGCAGTAATCAGACCTTCGGGAGACTGTACTGGTGCAAGAAGAGCAGCCCTCTGCCCTGTCTGAGTGCAATGTTCTTCCAAGTGATTGTATACCCAGTAGAGGGACCTTTCTGTCCAGCACCTTTCTGGATAAGCCAAGATATGCTTGTGCCTCCCTGCCAGCTGCTGTGTGGCTTTTCCCCGCTTCTGCAGCAGGGACCACACTGACTTCTGCTCTGGGTCCCAGGCCTGTTTCCTGTGCCAGTGGCCTCTGCTCTACTCCGGACCTCTGCCCCATGCTGCAGGTCTCTGCTTTGGACTGGAGTCTATGTCTCTTGCCACTAACCTCCGCTTTGGGCCTCAAGGCTGTGCCCCGAGCCATTGACCTCTGCTTTGGGCCATGAGCCTGTCCACTTGCAAGGTTTTTAAGTGGCTCTTACCCACTTCCGTGGCTCGCTCCTTGGCTTGGGTTCCACTCCACAGCATGCCACATTCCACCCTGCTTGGGTCCATGCCGCACTGCTCCTTTCGGTCCAAATTAAGGACTCTTGAGGGCGTCAAATTCCTCTTTCTCCTTCCTTGCTTTACTGTATGGATAAAAGTCCAAATAAAATGGACAGCTTATATTTTCTTGGGGTCTCTTAGTTTTCCCTACCTTCCAAAACAGGTAATTTCTTCTGAATTTTGGCTGTCATGTTTACTGCTGATTATTGGCTGATCACAGATATTTTACTTTATAATACTTGATACTAATGGTAAGTGTTTTAATTAATAAAATTGTTTTTGGTGTTGGATTTCACTTCTGTTGCCTAATGTAGCCCTCAGTTATTATAAATTAGCTTAGTTTTTAGATTAAGGAAATTTTTATTTGTATGAAATATATATTATTTTGAACATGAATACACTAGAACAATATTGCATTAGTTTGAGTAGTGTACAAAATAGCTTATTAATTTATTTGCAACATTTAGATTATGGTTAATTGGTTGGTGGTGTTCATCCTTAACCTGGCATTATAAATAAACACACAGACACCTCATGGATTTTAACAACCTTTGCCTTCGATTGTGCAATCTTAGTCCATCTAAGCTAGTTCATAATTCTATTCCCCAAATAGGACCCCATGTATATATACGTCCCCTGGGATGTTATTCTCCATGCTATGCTGATGTTTCAGGCCACGTGGCAGGATCTTCTTCCATTTACCCCATCATGTCTTCCTCATCCCGCCTCCTGGCTTCTTCTTCTTCTCTGGAGACTTCTTCTATCCATGAACCTCTCTGCTTCAGAAGTCCTCACACCTTAGTCCTGCCTACCTTCGTCTTTGCCCAATCTCAGGCCTCAGCATTTATTTAACCAATCAGAGACAATGGTTCACAAGAAAGGTAACACAGCATAACCTGGTGTACAGCAAGCAGGTTTCTGGGAGCAAGTTAATTAACATCTAGAATGCGTAACATCACCCATCAATTCTTTCCTTTTGCCTAATTAAGAGGCTAATATTTTAAATCATATAGTAAAAATAGTAAGAACAAATATGAAACAATCAAGAAAACCATATATAAAAGTTACACATGTAATGTTTAGCTTGTTTGTATCAGGCACTTTCGTAGAAGAAAATAAATCATCTATCTATCTTGGTGTGTCTAAAGTTCTGAACCTAAATATTTTCTATTTTATCCTACATTTATAAACCTAAAGATTTGATTTAGATTTGAAAATATCCTTTTAGATCCTGAACAACTCAAGTTCAATTGAAAGTTTGTATCTATTATGTCTTCAACCCCATCAAAGACTTAAGAAGGGATAAAGTTATTATTTGTGTGAGTAGAAAGTATAGGAGAGCAGTTTCCAGAATGGAAAAAATGACAGTTTGCTGCCTAGACAGTCCCAAATATCTCTCAATACCATTAGAGCACCATCTTCAGCCTTCTGGCCAAGCATATTACACAGACTAAACTGTGCAGCAGGAAACAAGAAGGATTTTCCCACTCTGTCTCTGTAGAATCAGGCCATCAACTTACCTGCATTTAACTTCTTGTTCATCTTTGGACTGTATATAGTCTGTTGAGAGAGCAGGGGCATTTTTGCCCAGTAGGAATTATCTCCTAATGGAGATTTTTGATGCTTATTGTCTCCTTCCAAGTTAAATGGGAGCTGTCAGGAGCTGATTGTCTTAAGTTAAACAATTCTTAAAATAATAAAAATATCTTTAAATGACATTTTCTGTATGCCTCTGAGGGCTTTGAAGACATCTATTGGTTTATTTATAAATCTATCTGAACAGGCAAACTGTTTATTTGTAATCATTTATTATCTGTTTAACCTATGAAGCATATTTTTGTGATAATTTAAGACTAGTATTTGACATGACCAGGAACATGACTGGACAGCCATCAACTTGTATTACCCAGACTCCTAAATAGATTGCAATAGCAACCCATAAGAGGATTGGAAGTAAACCTGTACTTTTAAATGAGTTGTATAGGCATGATGCCTTATATAATAATTGAAATATACATATATGTGTGTCAAAATATAAAATTTCATATAAATAAACAATTAACTATTTTTATATCAATATACAAAATTCTATACCAAATGTATCAAAAGATAACCTTATTTTGAAAATAACAATTACTTTAAGTCTCAGAGCAGATTCAATGATCTACCCTTATATCTTATCATTTTCATATTATATACATATATTCCCCCCTTTTTTTTCTTCTCAAGTCTTCTCCCACTATGTAAGAGAGAAAGAAGGATAGAGAACAGAAAAAGATAGAGGTCCCTGAGTCTAATCTCCTATACCTACCTTTAAAAAGATCACTTAATAACTTTTAACCAATCCTCCTAAACGACAACATCTATGACCCATCAAATGACCAAACAGTCATCCACCCCACATTTTGGGAATGGGCCATCACTCTCTTAAAATTTCTTCCTGCTGATTTGGACATAGAAAACCTGTTTGGGATCCCAAATAAAATAGAACAATGATTAAGCAAGTTAATAGTAACATTTGTTGTCCAGTTTCTATGTGCTCAGAAATTTAATGTCCTGAGCAGTTTTTTGTCCAAAGCTGGACTTTGGATGGAAAAGTTCAGGGCTTTATTGAAGTCCTGGCTGGAACAGTCTGTGAGGCTCCATCATCTTAACAAGCCATTTGAAGTTGTTCTGGATGCAGATTTTTGAGGCAACGACTGACTATTGAGGCAGTCTGTGAGGCTGGATCACCTGGGCTATTTGTTTTGTCTTCTTTGATGTCTAGTCCCTTTGTTCTGAAAATATATAATTTCTCACAAGTAACATATAGTTGTGTAATTACAAAAATGCCTGGAACAGATCAAAGGAAGTGTTTTTGCTTTTTATTTGAGCAGAAGAAAGACATTTGTAAGTCTCCATTCATGCTATATGAAAGGATGGTGTGTAATAGCAAATCATGTGGACTCTATGTAGCCAACAAGATTTTTATTGGCATATATATATATGTCTTAACCAGTTTGAGCTGTTCCTACATAGTGGAGTAAGGAAATATAAGATACCTGTTTGTTCTTTTGTTTGTAGTCAAAAACTGGAGGAGGCCTTTCCAGTCCAATCTGATTTCTATCAGTTTGGATGGAAGACTTTTTTCTTTTTTGTATTTATTGTTACATATATATGGCTACTGGGTGGAGCCTTTCAGAGGATAGTTATGCTAGGTTCCTGTCTGTAAGCATAGCATAGTAGAGTATCATTAATAGTGTCAGTGGATGGCTCTCTCCCATGGGGTGGTCTCCCGTTGAGCTAGATTTTCCCCCAATCTCTGGTTCATCTTAATCCCTGTACATCTTGTAGGGAGGGTAAATTTGGATCAAAGGTTTTACGGGTATGTTGGTGTCCCTCTCCCTCCACTGGAAGTCCTACCTGGCTATAGGAGATGAGCACTTCAGTCTCCATATCCCCCAATGCTAGAGTCACAGCTAGAGTCATCCCCATATCCTCCTAGGAGCCTACCCCTTCACAGATCTCCAGATTGTTCCAGAGATGCCACTCATCAGTTTCCCTTCTCCCTTCCAGTTCTCTCACCTCTCACCCCTATGCTCCCCACACCTGATACCTTCCCTCATTCCCCTCCCTACCCTATCTCCCAGTCAGTTCCCTCTCTTCATCCACTTCCCATGACTATTTTATTTCACTTTCTGAGTGACATCCAAGCATCCTCTTTGGGCCCTCCTTGTTACTTAGCCTCTTTGAGTCTATAGATTGTAGATGGCTAACCTGTACTATAAGGCTAATATCCACTTATAAGTGAATACATACCATGCATATTTTCTGGGTCTGGGTTACCTCACTCAGGATGATATTTTCTAGTTCCATCCATTTGCCTGCAAATCTCATGATTTCCTTGTTTTTAATAGCTAAGTAGTATTCCATTGTGTAAATGTACCACATTTTCTTTATCTATTCTTTCATTGAGGGACATCTGCATTGCTTCCAATTTCTGACTACTATGAATAAAGCTGCTATGAAATAGCTGAGCAAATGTCCTTATGGCATGGTGGAGCATCTTTTGGCTATATGGCCAGGAGTGGTACAGCTGGGTCTTGAGATAGAACTATTCCCAATTTTCTGAGAAAGTGCCAGATTGATTTCAAAAGTGGTTGTACAAGTTTGCACTCCCATCAGTAATGGAGGAATGTTCCCCTCTCTCCACATCCTTGCCAGCATATGCTGCTGCTTGAATATTTTTTATCTTAGCCATTCTGATGGGAGTAAGGTGGAATCTTAGAATCATTTTGATTTATATTTCCCCAATGGCTAAGGACATTAAGCATTTCTTTAAGTGCTTCTTGGCATTAGAGATTCCTCTGTTGAGACTTCTCAGTTTAGCGCCATAGTCCATTTTTTAATTGATTATTTGGTTTGTTAGTTTCTTGAGTTCTTTATATTTTGGATATTAGCCATCTATCAGATGTGGGGTTGGTAAAGATCTTTTTCCATTCTGTAGGCTGCCATTTTCTCCTATTGATGGTGTCTTTTGCCTTACAGAAGCTTTTCAGTTTCATGAGGTCCCATTTATTTTAGAGCCTGAGCTGTTGGTGTTCTGTTCAGGAAGTTGTCTGTACCAATACATTCAAGACTATTCCACACTTTCTCTTCTATTAGATGTTGTGTATCTGGTTTTATGTTGAAGTCTTAAATCCACTTGGACTTTAGTTTGTGCAAAGTGATAAATATGGCTCTCTTTTTCTTCTACATGGAGACATCCAGTTAAACTAGCACCACTTATTGAAGGTGATTTCTTTTTTCCATTTTATGGTTTTGGCTTCTTTGTAAAAAATTAAGTGTCCATAGCTGTGTGGGTTTATTTCTAGGTCTTTGGTTAGATTCCATTGATCAACCTGTTTGTTTTTATGGCAATAACATACAGTTTTTTTTATTAACTATTGCTTTGTAGTAGAACTTGAAATCAGGGATGATGATACCTCCAGAAGTTCTTTTGTTGTATGGGATTGTTTTCACTCTCTTGGGTTTGTTTATTTTTTTCATATGAAGTTGAGGATTGCTCTTTCAAGGTCTGAAAAGAATTCTGTTGGAATTTTTATAGGAATTGCATTGGATCTGTAGATTGCTTTTGGTGAGATGGCCAATTTTATTATGTTAATCCTACCTATCCACAAGCTGAAGGCTTCATTCCATCTTCTGATATGTTCTTCAATTTCTTTCTTCAGAGACTTGAAGATTTGTCATACAGGTCCTTCACATGTTTTGTGAGTGTTTTTATATTTTATATTATTTGTGGCTATTGAAAAGGCTGTTGTTTCCCTAATTTCTTTCTCAGCCTGTTTGTTGCTTGTATAAAGGAAGGCTACTGATTTTTTTTTTAGTTAGTTTGTATCCAGTCATTTTGCTGAAGGTGTTTATCAGCTGTAGGATTTTTTTCTGTTAGACTTTTTGGGGGTCACTTATGTATACTATCATATCACCTGCAAATAGAGATACTTTGACTTCTTCCTTTCGAATTCGTATCCCCTTTATCTTCTTTAAGTTGTCTTATTGCTCTAGCTAGACTATCAAGTACTATCTTGCATAAATAACTGAGAGAGTGGAGAGCCTTGTCTTATCCCTGATTTTAGTGGAATTTCTTTAAGTTTCTCTCCATTTAATTTGATGTTAGCTATTGGCTTGCTGTATGTTGCTTTTATTATGTTTAGGTGTGGGCCTTGTATCCCTAATCTCTCTAAGACATTTATCATGAAGAGGTGTTAAATTTTGTCAAAGGCTTTTTAAGCATCTAATGAAATGATCGTGTATTTTTTCTTTCAGTTTGTTTATATGGTGGATTACATTGATGGATTTTTGTATGTTGAATCATTCCTGCATCTGTGAGATGAAGCCTACTTGGTCATGGTGGATGATGTTTTTGATGTGTTCTTGGATCCAGTTTTGGAGTATTTTATTGGGTATTTTTATATCGATGTTCATGAGGGATATCAGTCTGAAATTCTCTTTCTTGGTTGAATCTTTGTGTGGTTTAGTTATCAGGGTGACTGTAGCTTCATAGACTCAGTTTGGCAGTGTTTGTTCTGTTTCTGTTTTGTGGAATAGTTTGAGGAGTATTGGTGTTAGTTCTTCTTTGAAAGTGTGGTAGAATTCTGTGATAAAATCATTTAACCCTAGGTTTTTTTTTGGGGGGGGGGAGTTGGAGACTTTTAATGATGACTTCTGTTTCCTTACGGGTTATAAGAGCATTTCGATTGTTAATCTGAACTTCATTTGACTTTGGTAAGTGGAATCTAAAAAGTGTGGAGTATAGGCTTTTGAAGCAAGATCTAATGATTCTTTGGCTTTCTCAGTGTCTCTCTTTTTATTTCTAATTTTGTTAATTTGTATATACTCTCTACCTTTTAGTTAGTTTGGCTAAGGGCATGTTTTTCTTGTTGATTTTCTTGAAGAATCAGCTTTGTTGATTCTTTGTATTGTTCTCTTTGTTTCTTATTTATTGTTTAATTCCAGAGTTTGATTATTTCCTGCCACCTACTCCTCTTTGGTGTGTTTGTTTCTTTTTGTTTTAGAGCTTTCAGATGTACTGTTAAGTTGCTAGTCTGAGATCTCTCCACATTCTTTATGATGGTGCTTAGTGCTATGAACTTTCCCCTTATCACTGCTTTTATTGTGTCCCATAAATTTGGTATGCTAATCCTTCATTTCATTGAATTTTAGGAAATCTAATTTCTTTCTTTATTTCTTCCCTCACCCAGTGATCATTGAGTAGAGAGTTGTTCACTTTCCATTTGTAGGCTTTCTCTTATTGTTGAGGTCCATCTTTAATCCATGGTGGTTTGATAAGATACAAGGGATTATTTCAATCTTCTTGTATCTGTTGAGGCTTACTTTGTGAAAAGTATATGATCAATTTGGAGAAGATTCCATGTAGTACTGAAAAGAAGGTATATTCTTTTGTGTTTGGGTGAAATGTTCTGTAGATATCTGTTAAGTCCATTTGATTCATAATGTTGGTTAGTTTCCTTATTTCTCTGTTTAGTTTCTGTCTTGTTGACCTGCCTATTGGTAAGAGTAGGGTGTTTAAGTCTTGCACTATTAATGTGTGGAGTTCAATGTGGGATTTAAGCTTTAGTAATATTTCTTTTATGAATGTGGGTGCCCTTGCATTTGAGGCATAGATATTCAGAATTGAGACATCATCTTGGCCAATTTTTTCCTTTGGTGTGTATGGAGTGTCCTTCCACATCTTTTTTGATTACTTCTGGTTGAAAGTTTATTTTTATTAGATATTACAATGGCTTCTCCTGTTGATTCTTGGGTCAATTTGTTTGGAAAACCCTTTTAAGCCCTTTACTCTGAGGTAATGTCTGTCTTTGTTGCTGAGGTGTGTTTCTTGCATACAGCGGAATGATGGATCCTTTTTCATATCCACTCTGTTAGCCTGGGTCTTTTTATTGGGGGATTGAGTTCACTGATGTTGAGAGACATTAATGACCAATAATTGTTGACTTCTGTTACTTTGATGACATAAATATGGCAAACAATATTAATGACTTTCTCATCATATCAGCTATATAAACAAAATGCATTTGTGATAATAAACCTAAATGAAGGTTTCATAATTATTTTTTAATATCATGACAATTCAAGCTCACTTTAATTTAGCCACCAAAGTCCATTTTGTATAATAATATAAATGAAAGTGACAAATAAATACCAAGGAACATCCCACTCTGATCCTTTGGTGTATTCAAAAATCACGGAACATTCCAGGCCAGCTTGGAGCCACCACCAGCCTATAAAATAAACCAGGGTTTTGAATTTCTGTTACTACAGTGTAGTAATAAACATGACCTGGCACAGCCATATCTAATGGGAACAGTAAAGTCATAAAGCCAGCACAGCTTCTTGACAAAGGTCCAGCAAACCTGAGCCTTGTGATGCCATCGCTGTACTGTGGTCTTCCACTTTTTGTCCTTGGTATCCATGTGTTTTGTGCTTGGGGAGCTTTTATTATTTGAACAATTTGGAGATATTGGGTTGACTGAAATTTTCTTATGAATCATTTATGCCTTCTTCCAGGAATACCACTTCTAAGTTTCCCCAGGAATGTCCTGACCATAATATCCCTCCTGCTTTTAGGGAGATAACCTTTTCTGGTCCTACTTGAAGGTCTTCTTTACACCTTGAAGGTTGTGACTCAAACAAAAAGGCCAGAGACTTCCTTATGAGGCTCTGACTCAAATATACTCTTGGAATATCTGCGTCTGCACTTACTCAGGTACAAGATAATCAGAACAAAGTAAACTTAAAAAGGTAAACAGGATTTGGTGGGCTAGAGAAGTTGACAGCAGATCAAATTTAAAGCTCCTTCCTACTACTAATGGACAAAGAATTGAGTGGATAAATGATAAAAAAGTAAAGTATTAAGCCCTCCCTTTCTTAGAAAAGGTTAACTCATACAGGGCCACTGTGGTGTCACATGATCAAGGAACAAAAGAATACCAAGGTTAGACATACAAGTAAGTTCTACAAATATAAAAATATAAACATTGCATTATGGCAGGAATTGAATAACTGTATCAGCTTTGACCTGAAGATGTTTCCTGGGCCTAATGACAATTAGCACTCTGACTATGAAAAGTTGATAATACACTTCTTGGGACACAACAATCTGCCCAGGCTGGCTTGGAGTTTTTCTTTCTGTCTAATGCCCTTGAAACTACAAGAGCTACCAGCATGAGGACAGGCTGTCATTCTTTGGCCTCTAGATTGTTAAAAGTTGGGGTATGGGGTTGATGATGGAAAATGATTGTAAAAGATAACTCTGTCCAGTCATGGTTTATCAATGATGACTAAACTTATGACCAAGAGGAAGTTAAGACACACATCCTGGGACAATAATGATATGATCTATGTTTTGTAACAATATGAATCTATCCTTGCCTACTAAGTTCTATATAAATAAAGCCTGTAAGAGAGTTGTCAGAGTAGGTCAAGCCATACCAGGATGTGCTTCCTCTCTGACTCAACTCTCATGGAAGGAAAGTAAAAGCTGTCCTGAGTCCTATTCCTCCCTCACCGCTCTTGCGTCCACCTTACTTCACCCAGACTCCACTCAGAGCTGGTCTCTGGGAATGACCTAAATAACATACACAAAATGTACCCTTAGGATCAAGGTCATTTTGTTGTTATTGAACAAAAGTGGAGAATAGAGGCCAGGTGTCTTGATAGTGGTACATATGTTAATACAGTTTTCCTCAAATGCTTTTATTACATATGCATCTCTTCCAATTCATTGCTGTAGTTTTCAGACACAGGATGAATTTAACATGTGCTGTTCTAGGGCAGAAATTCTACTGAAGGCAGCAGGCTCACATCACTTTAAGATATGTTCTGCTTAGAACAATCAAAAGTCACAATATATATCTTTTAATTGTCAGGTTAAAAAGTATACATACATCCGTAGAATTAACCTTCTATATTACATTGATTATCTGACATCAAAAGGCAGTTATAATTACAGGTTATAAGTCAGAAATTATCCTTCTAAAATAACAGAAAAAAAACATGATATTATAAGAACTGAATGGGCTAAGAATTCTGAGAAGGGCCTTGAATGTAAGAGCTGAGTTGATAGTCTATTTTGTCTCAGATAAGTTTGATAAGTCTGAAAACAAGCAGCAAGCTCTTGACAGGGACAAAGTAAAACAGTAAACTTTGGTAGACGGAAAGATTCAGGGTTAGAGCTGGTTTCCCATTCATGACCCTTAAACTCAGGGCAGACATCCAGAGTAAAAGAACCTAAGCAGAAAATTCTTCAAAATCAGTGTGAAGTTTCACTTGCTAAAAAAAAAAAAAAGAGTTTCAAGCCTTCCATGGGAAGGGGTTAAGCAGAATACAATTTCTCAATTGGAAATGTTGTAGAGTTGACTAGGTCTGCAAAGAACCTCAACTAAGTGCAGTGCCTGCTTGCCTTAGGGTGGTTTGGTTAGATAGGACTCTTATCAAGTTAACAGCAAAAGGTAAATTCCTCATAAAGCAAGATGATAGAATCATGATTCTAGGTAGCTTTTATGTAATTACACAACATTCTGTAGAATTTTCAAGGCACACATCCACAAAACTAAATTCTATAAATAAAACATATGTCCTAACAGATCCAGACATTACAAATGAATGCACCAAATAGCCCTTTTAAAGCATATGGGTAATGTATTAAAACAGTGTAAAAACAGACAAAAGGAAATTTTACCATATAACGGAAATCTTAAACTGTAGATTCTGTAGCTAGAAAAAAACATGACATACAACTAAGTTGTGAAATGCAATAGCTATAAGAAATGTAGAAAACGTGGATGCAAGATGACTCCAGATGAAACATACAAATAGAAGCACAAAGAAAATATGATTAAATTATAAAAAAGAACATTTATAACATTTGGGATATAATGAAGTCCTCTAACATGCATACAACTGTAATCTTAGAAGGGATGAGAGAGTCAGAAAGAGACTATGAGTAACAATTACTAAATTGGCAAAATTGGCAAGAGTCTTCTACTGTTCAGGAAGCTTAGTAAAACTCAGTCAGAATAAACAAAAGACAAAGTAAGTCAGGTGTGTCACAGGAAAGTTTCTTGATACCAAATCAAATTTTAAAAAGTACTTAAAGCAACCACATGGCTAGGATGAAATTACCTTAAAAGAGAGTCTACACAATGAGCATCTGGATTTTAATAAATCATAAAACTAAAGGCAATGTCTTTAAAGTTTTATAAGTTATATTATCAGCATGTACACCTTCAAAAATGAAGTTTTATGACAGAGAGCCAATCAATTCTAATCAGCACCAAAAGAAATACCTTTTGTGTAATTCATTAGATAGAAAGAAAACAACCTGTTGTGTGGCAGTTATGGAACCAGACTTGAGAAATAATCATCTTCTAGATGAACTGGTAAAAAGCCTGAATGTTGCACATACTCATTGCAGGTAGTTTTTAGAATCACTGCCCCATATCTCCCGTGTCTTTCACCTCAAGGAAAGCTGTTGTCAAACTACCCGCTGCTGCGGTCATCAAATGTTCTTCTTGTCAAACAACGAAATGGGTTAATGGAGAGGTTCTTTGTCAGAGGTCTTCATCAGAGTTTCTAGGAAAATAAAATGACAGGAAATTCAACCCTTAAACAGAGCCAAGCTCTTCTGCAGAGACTAAAGAGACATATTTTTCAGGAAAGATGGCTTCTGATTCGTAAGATGCAAACTGTCCTTTGTCTCCCTTTATATTTATTCTGAAACCAGACACTACTGTGACTTGTCCTGTTTATTGGGTCAACATTCCCAAAAGTCTCATTCATAAGCATCTAGACAGTTGCTTATCACATCAAGAAAAGGAGCCTTAGAAGTTCTGCTCACAAAAGGAAGCTGCTGCCCCAAACAGGTTATAACTTACTCTCTGGGTGCGATTTAAAGAAAAAAGGCTAAACTAGTAAGGATTATCTATTCAAGAAAACAAAGAGAAGCTTGTTCAAAGGCACTAACTGAGAATTTGTACACATGTGCTATGCCCAGTGTGATGCTTTGCATTCCAAATCAGCTGCTGAAAGAGGGCAAGAAATTAAAAACACGGAGAAGAATGTGCCTCAAGACAAGGAGACACAAAGGAACAAGCAGAAAAGGAAATAGGTAAAATTCACAAGAAGGCATTGGGATGAATTCCAGTTTCTAGTGGATAAGACCAAAAATTATATAAGAAAACAGGCAGAATGTCAAAAGCCAGACTAATGAGATAGATGAACTCACACAGATACTGTCATTGTACATGTATCAGCACACATGTCTATAATCCCCAGTACTCGGCATCAAAGACAGGCAGATCTTTCTGAGTTTGAGGCCAGCCTGTTGTACATAGTGAGTTCTAGGACAGCATGGGTGACAGAGGAAAATCTTGTCTCAAACAAACAAACAAAAAAACAAGCAAATCTTTTGAAAGGAAAATAAGCCTGAGAATTATCTCACCAAAATCGTCAAGACAGAGAAATAAGGCCAGGGCAGTTCTCTAGCTTTGCAGATATGACTTTCCCAAGAACTCTTGCTGTTTCACGATTCTTTCAAGTCCTTTTTCATTTTGTTTCCACTGGGAAACCAGCTTCAAAAGCAGCTACTTTTCACCCTCTTTACCTTAACAAGCAGATTAGACTATCCACCCTTTTGTCGTATTTCACGTACTTGTAAGTTCCAATGCCAGGCTATCAGTATTGACCTGTTACTGATGGTTGTTGACAAAGTCGAATGTATTTGTTTGTTAGACCCACAGGTTTTACTTACAGAGTAAGTTTATAGTTTAAAGTTCAAAGTTACTATTATAATTTTTGAAAAGTCAAGAGAGTTAGTAGTCGAATTTAAGGTAACAGTCACAATAACAGAAACATTTGTACATTCTGGTTACTTTCAGTATTTTGTTTTCCAGGAAGGTCTCTAACACTTTGAATACCATCTGCTAAAAGAAAGTAAAGTGTGAAATAAATGGATTTTAACAAGGTGGAGGGGAAATGAAAAAGGAACCTTTTCATTAAAAAGGTACATGCAATAGTGAGTAAGGACGCTTGGTGGCGCTGCAGGATAAGCGTATGAATAACGGGCTCTGCAGAGGCCCCGGAAGCCATTATTGGTATTGGAACTCAGACTGCTCCCTGGTAGAAGTAGGCATTTAGATTGGATGTAGGGGAATGATCTCCAGAGAAGGTATAGCTCCAACAGCAAGTCAGTGAGTAAAATTTAGTTCTGTAATTTTATAAAACACGTGGGTGGATTCTAACAAATTAAAAGACACAGTACCTTCTGGATCCAGTGTGAACAATGGAGACAGCACTAGCGAAAACACCACAGCAAAGGCAAATCATTTTTCTTGCTATATTGTTGCTTTTGTGTGAGGCTAGCTCTGAGGCAATTAGATATTCCATGCCAGAAGAAACGGAGAGTGGCTACTTGGTAGCTAACCTGGCAAAAGGTCTGGGGCTCAGTGTGGGGGAACTGGGCACTAGAGGGGCACGAATCCATCACAGAGGAAACAAAGAGCTCTTGCAGCTGGAGGCTGAGACAGGGAATTTGTTCTTAAAGGAAAAACTAGACCGAGAGGTGCTGTGTGGCGAGGGAGAACCCTGTGTGCTGCATTTCCAGATCATACTGGAAAACCCTGTGCAGTTCTTCCAAACTGACCTGCAGCTCACGGATATAAATGACCACTCTCCGGAGTTCCCTGACAAAGAAATGCTCCTAAAAATCCCTGAGAGCGCCCACTCAGGGGCTGTGTTTCCTCTGAAGGCAGCTCAGGACCCTGACATAGGGAGCAATGCTGTTCAGAACTACACAGTCAGCCCCAAATTCCATTTCCATGTTGTTACTCACAGTCGGGCAGATGGCAGGAAATACCCAGAGCTGGTGCTGGACAGAGCCCTGGACAGGGAGGGGCAGCCTGAGCTCACTTTGACCCTCACTGCTGTGGATGGTGGGGCTCCGCCCAGGTCTGGGACCACCACAGTTCGAATTGAAGTTGTGGACATCAATGATAACGCCCCCCAGTTTGTACAGTCGCTCTATGAAGTTCGGGTTCCTGAGAACAGCCCCCTCAATGCCTTAGTTGTTATCGTCGCCGCCACGGATTTAGATGTTGGGATATACGGGAAGGTAGCCTACTCTCTGTTTCAAGGTGGTGAAGTATCTCAACCATTTGCAATAGACGAAACCACAGGAGAAATCCGTCTGAGGAAAGAGTTGGATTTTGAAGTAACTCGACACTATAATGTGGAAATTGCAGCCACAGACGGAGGTGGCCTTTCTGGCAAATGCGCTGTGGCTGTGCAGGTGTTGGATGTGAATGACAATACCTCAGAGTTGACCATCTCCACACTCTCAAACCCTATTCCTGAAAACTCCCCGGAGACTGTAGTTGCTGTTTTCAGTGTTTTTGATCTAGATTCTGGAGACAATGGGAGGATGTTATGTTCTATTGAGAACCAACTTCCATTTCTTTTAAAGTCCACATTCGAGAATTACTACACTTTAGTGACAGAAGGGCCACTGGACAGAGAAAGCAGAGCTGAGTACAACATCATCATCACTGTCTCTGACATGGGCACCCCCAGGCTCACAGCCCAGCACACCATAACAGTGCAGGTGTCCGACAT
>CAJQZJ010000565.1:35043-55144 GCA_907164525.1 Lophiomys imhausi
CACTTACCTTTGCTCTTGTGGTGCGGCTCGAGTGCAGGCTGGATATCAGGCAGACAGGCGGGGCCGCTGGTCTGTGGCTGGAGCCGTGGGCTGGATCCACTCCTGGGCTAGATCTCTAGCCAGAGCTCCTCTCCAGACCAGTGACGGAGCTGGCTGATCTCAGGGTTGTGTTCCCAGGAACTGCGTGGGCTGTTTTACCTGGTGACTGGTCTCAATGTTTGCTGTGGGAATTCAGACACCGTCTGTGTTTCACTGTAGGCTAGGGGACCTCACATTCACTCCACAATGACTAATCTCATTCACCTACTACTCAGATGCACTGCTCTATGGTCGGCGTCATCTTCTCTCTCGCAATTAAAGTTATACTTAAAGAATCTTATAGAAGAAAATTGAATAAAATTGACTACAGAAGAAATAGAAACTCAGAATATACCCATAATGAATTGTTGCTAGTCAAGAATACAGATTCTTGTTGAGTATAAAAGCAAATGGGTTATATTGAAAATATCAAAAGAAAGAAAAAATTTGAATAATGAGAGCATTCTAAGCAGCAATGAGCAAAAAAACCTAGAGTGTATGGAACCAATGAATTAGAAAATGAAAAATAGCAGGAGTGGAAATCAATTGAACCAAAGGTTAGTATACTGCAATAGTCAAGAAAGCTGACAAATTTTTAATTAGATTAACCCAGGAAAACAGATGATTCAAATTAGCAAAATATGGAATAATAGAGGGGAAATGTAATCTACTTTATATAGAAAAGGAGAGATCCTAAGAGAATCCTCTTACAATTTTATGATCAGTTTCAAGTAAACTCGTTATAAAACAAAGATTAATTAAAAATTCCTAGAAACACACACTGCTAAAATTGACTAAAGAAGAAACAGAAAGTCAGAATAGATCAAAAATGAATTATTGATAGTAGTAAAAATTTTTAACAAAATCCTAGAACAAGATGAATTCACATACAAATTCAACCAAATAGTAATGAATTAACACCAACACTTAAAATTTTCAGAGAGGAACAGAAATTACTTATCAACTCATGAGGGTGGTAGTAGATCCTTTATGACAAAATCAGACAAATACAAAAAAAACTAAATACCAATTTTTTTTAAGAGTTTGTCTTCAAAATTTCTCAACTAAATACTAGGATATTAACTCCATTGACATATATGGAGATCATATATTATGGCCAAAAAAATTACCTTAGGTAAAAAATTGTTCATATTCAATATAAATCAGTGCAATACACTTTATAAGCAAAATAATAGATAAAACCACACAGCTATTTAACAAATGGAGAAAAGCATTTTAGAGAATGAAAAACTTTTCCATGACAATAAAGCACAAAAATGTAGGAACAGAATGAAACTCTTCTGCCTCATAAAAAAAAGCAGCTATAAAATCCCAAAGCTAACACAATACTTAACAGTGAAAAAAAATTAAAAAAAAATTGGGATGTCTGATTTCACTGCTTCTATTTAACATTATACTGGAAGTTCTAGCCTTAGAACTTAGGAAAGTCAAAGGAATAAAATTATTTAGATTGACAGCTGAAAAATAGACACATACTTGTATATGATGCTGCCTTGGATATACAAAATGCTCAGAAATTTACAAAAGACTATTAGATTTTGAAAGTTCAGAAGTTTGTAGGACAAAGATCCTTATCCAAAAATGAAATGAAAAAAAAAACCAGAAATATTAAAGGAACATAACACTTAGGAATTGCCTTAACTAAAGAAGTAGGAGATTTTATAGCAAACACTGGAGGACATTATTGAAAGAAGTTTTTAAAAATTTAAGTATTTAGAAAGTGTTCATGGGGTGGAAGGCATAATTCTGTATAAATAGTTGTATGTTCAATGGTCAGCACTCTCTACAAAATTCCAGTTAACTTTCTACAGAAATTATCAGGCCAACTCTAAAGTTCATATGAAAATTCAAGGAATCCTGAAATATAAAGACAAAGTTGAGGGAGTCATAATTCCTGATTTAAAGAACATTCTAACTTAGAAATTAAACATTTAAAGGGCCGGGAGTAGGACTCTAGGGCAAAGTGCTTAGCACGTATGAGGCATTGGGTTCAATGTCTAGCATAGGGGAAATAAAATTCTGTCCTCGAAAACCAAACCCAAAAAAAAAAAAATTAAAGGAAAGGAAAAACAGAACAAAACAAATCAAAAACACAAAAACATCTGGGTGGTGAAAAGATGGTTGAAATCCAGACGCTGGATTCTGCACTCCATGCTGGCAATGATGGAGCCTCTCACGTTTCAGATAAGTGATGAGGGCTGGAGACAGGGGCCCCTAAAGGAGGATCTAGGTCGGCTCTGCTTGTTGGCCTGGCTGAACGTGGAACCTCGGGACCAAACTCTCCATGTCCGTGGAGAGTCTCATTACACTATCAGATCACTATCTCAGAACTTCATGGGTCAGTTTCCACGGTCAGAGGCTGTGAGCGTCCTTCCTCCCTGCCTGCTTCCGGGCAAACACAGGTGGCCTTAGGTTCCAGACGGCTCCAGGCTCAGGGCTAGCGCAGGGTGGCTCTTCCCGTTCTACTCAGTCGCCTTCGCTTATATCGACTCCTGAGTCCCACGGACCTTGGCTAGTAGAATATTCCTGACCACGAGACGGACGTTACCGAATTCAACGACAATGCGGACAGAAGCGGGTAACTGCTGCTGCGCATACGTGGCTTCAGGGCCGGGCGGAAGTCGATGTCACCAAGACGCCACCGCGTGATGCACTTCCTGTTTGTTGTTGGAGAAAAGCAAAGAAAGGAAAGTGCAAGGAGACGCTAGCACCGCCACTAGAGTATCTATGCCAGCGCCGTAAAGGGACTGACAGCCCGACTTCTCTCTCTTGCCGGCCGCCGAGTCCTCGGATTTGTTCCAAAAATCTGTTAAAATATGGTGGATTATTCTGGGCGTAAACATGTAAAACATGAAGATTATTCTGGGCGTCCAGAGACTTGCCTTACCTGAGGACATTAAAAAGTCATGTCGGAAACACGCATTTAAATGTCACCCAGACAAAAATCCTGAAAATAAGAAGCAGAGTGGAAATTCAAACAAGTAGCTGAGGAATATGAGGTGTTATCGGATGCAAAAAACGGGACATCAATGACAAATACGGCAAAGAAGGATTACATGGTGGTTGAGGAGGAGGTGGAAGTCATTTTGAAAGTCTGATTTTGGTTTGCATTCCGGAACCCAGATGATGTCTTCAGGAAATTTTTTTGGTGGAGGGATCCATTTGATGACTTTTTTGGGGAACCGAAGGGGCCCCTGGGGAACTAGAAACCGAGGTGTTGGCTCGTTTTTCTCTGCTTTCAGTGATTTCCTTCTTTTGGAGGAGGATATCCAGTTTTTGATACAGGCTTCACTTAGTTCGGGTCACTAGGTCCTAGGGGGGCGGGTTTCACTTCTTTCTCTTAAGCATTATGTGGCGGCAGGGGAATGGGCAACTTCAAATCAATTTCAACTTCAACTAAGATAGTTAATGCCAAAAAAAGGCACTACGAAGAGAATTGTGGAAAATGGTCAAAATAAAAGTTGAAGAAGTTGGACAGTTTAAGTCCTTGATAAAGAAGCCCTTACTACACTTGGATAACAAGTAATTCAACACACATATTTAACTGAAATATTAAGCCATAACAAGCACCATTTGAGGAATAATAGGAACTGGTTTTTTTTAAATTTCACACGAACTTGATTTTCTGTATAACTCTACCTGAAATATTTATAAAACAGTTCATCAGAGCCCCTATTTGTCATAGACTTTTGAGTTTGTTGTTGGGACCACAAAATAGGAACTTTTTTGTCTTTAAAATTATTGTAATCTCTGTATACACTTTGTTTTAAACAAAACACAACGTGATCTGAGGAGAGCCCTATGACCCTTGAATAGTGCTAAGGACAGGATTGTGTTTAACACCAGCATGGATCTACTTCCATTGTGCTGAAATGTGAGTAGTGTCAGCCTGTTTGTGATGTTAACATTGCCAGATGAATCTTCTACAGAAATATTTCAATTTTATTTTCAGTATTTAGTGATGAAAGCTATTACTGCATCAATGGTCATACATTTCTGGTTTAGTGTAAATTAAAGATGTTTTCTAGTTGTGCCTGGATGCTGACAACTTCATCAGTTCTGACAATTGTTTATATATGTAATGTTAAGCTTAGGTTTAAAAAAACTGGTAATTTGGGTCTTTGTCATTTGCTTTAAAAAAGAAAATAAATGTGAATATGTTTGGTGCATACTGTCACAAAAAAGAAATTAGACATTTGAATATGATTTATTGCACATGTAAGAAATATATTTTATCTATATATAGTATATACCAAAAATATTTAATAAAACTATTAAAAGACTGTTATATATTCTCCACTTGTGGTTAAGGTTCTTGCATGCATAATACTAGAGAGGAGTTAAAGTGCTGTTTAATTTCCTGAATACTAGTCTATCTCTCTGTCTATTTACAGAGAAAAAAACTCTTCAAATATCTTTTATTTCATCACTGATAATGTAATTCTTTTACTGTAGTAATACACCTTACCCAAATGAGAAATAGTTTTTAGGTGATTGTTCCTTATTGTCTTAGCTAGAGTTTCTATTGCTGTGATGAAACATCATGACACAAAGCAACTTGGGCAGGAGGGGGTTTATTTATTTCCACATAACTGTTCATCATTCAGGGAAGTCTGGACAGGAACTCAAGCAGGGCAGAAACCTGGAGGCAGGAGCTTGTGCAGAGGCCATGGAGGGGTACTGTTTATTGGTTTGCTCCCCATGGTTTGCTCAGTCTGCTTTCTTATAGAACCCAGGACCACAAGCCCAGGGGTGGTATCTCCCACATAGAGCTGGGCCCTACCTCATCAGTCGCTAATTAAGAAAATGCCTAATAGGTTTGTCTACACCCAGATGTTATGAAGGCATTTTTTTCTCATTTGAGGATCTCTCCTCTCAGATGACTCTAGCTTATGTTAAGTTGAAATAAAAACCAGCTGGCACACATTATACTAACTCCCTGAAATATATGCTTTCTGATAAATTTAGAGATATAATCCACAGCATAATATGCTAGGGGACCTTTCCTGATTCTTTATTATAACTTGAAACATTTATTCACTCTAATATCATTTTAAAGTATCTACACATAGATATTTTGAGACTGGGAATAATTAATTGTATGGGTCTTACAAACAAAAACACTGATTTCTAAGTTGGTTACTATTCCTCTTGGCTAGCGATTACTTCTGATATTAGGTAAAGAACATTAAAGGATCTAATAATAATTAAAAACTTCAGTACAGTTCACATGCCACCCCTGATATGCATGTACAAAAACCAAGGCTGAAATTTGGAGCTACTGTGAATTTTGTACAAAATTGTTGCCTTTCTAATTCTACTTGGGCATGTAAGAGACTGTGGACCTACAATGCAACAGTTCAAACTCTCGTTTGCTGTTGCACATGGCATATGACATTGGGAAAACTATTCAAGCCAAATCTCAATTTCTTCATCTATGAGACATGGACAATGCAAGGACAAATTTCACAGAGTTAATAGGAGAGGAAATGAATTAAAATGTAAAATGTTCATAATAATTCTTTCCATATGGTGATATATAATGTTAGTATTACTGAGATTTTATTTGTTTTTGAATTGCAAAAAGAACTGGAAATAGGTGATCTCAAAACTGTTAGCATGTAGAAAGGGGAAAATAAAATATAGTCAAAAATTTTCTGAACTCTTTAAGTCTAACTAGAAGATGCCTACTATGTTAGGAACTTTTCTATTTGCTCTGCCCAGGAGACTTGTTTTCCATTCATTTAAAAAAAGAAAGATCCTTTGTTTTTATTCTTTTCAGCATTTATATTATATTTTAACTTTATTTGAGGCCAGTGTCTTCAGGTGGAAATGGAATTATTGGAGTGTATTTATTTATGCAGCTGATGCTTGTTCACTGCTACTACAATCCATGGTTTCCAGTTCCAGAGTGAGAGCACTGGCATATTTTGGCAACAACTTGTTTAACACAAATCATGAATTAATCCAATAAGAGAAATCAGGTTCAAAAGTATAGAAAATCCTGCATAAGAAAAGCAAAGGATGGGCAATCTGATTATATACAACCTGTAATCAATGACCTGGTTAAATGTTTCCCCATGATGCTCCAGCATTCTTGTCTTTCAGAGTAATTGTATCAGCTATCACTCATTGTATCACTCATGCTGAGAACTGTTTCAGACACATTCTCTGGTTTTCACCTAAAACTATTCAACAATCCCCAGCACACCTTTACTCTCCTTTGCTTTTATTTTTTATGGGGAGATGGGACATTTTTATGCTCAACGTGTTTTAAGTTAGTGCTTGTTTTCTCTCATGAAATATGATAACCACAATATAAAAAAATTGTGCGATAAAGCTCACTATAAAATAAACTTTCACCAATGATATATATCATATCAAATCATGAACCAAAATAAAGCCTCCTTTAAGAATTTCTTATATATGGGTAGCTAAGTAAGTAGATTGAAAACCTTTACTGGAAAGAATCCTATGAACCTCACTTGCTTGATTTTGTCCTGCTCTGATCCTGAGTAAATACTCGCGTCAGCACCTCAATCTTCAATTGCTTTATTTGTTAGAATAATTTAATTCCCTCTCCAGACCTAACATTTTGTGGTGCTGTCACAGTTTTCCTCGTATCTATCTAGATTTTGATTTCACACACTAAACAGAAAAGTTCATTGTCCAACTATTCTGTTATTTGAACACCGGTGTAGGAAAATAGAAACTATTTTTACAAAAATAGTCTTCTTTAGGATAATATGACACATATAACCTGAAAATTTTTCATCAATAAAAAGTTATTATTTCAGAAGCAAATAACTATTATGAAGTGAATTCAAAGTTAGGATTTAGTGGTTAGATTATGCAAAATAAAAAATAAATACTATTGATTCCCACCAGTTGCTTATGTGGAAAAACTGAGTTGACTTCCTTTTTTGTGCTAAAAATCCTTCTGGTACATATCCCACAATGAAATAAATTTATCAATTATGTAAGTTAAAGCAGGGACAACACATATAAACACAAAAACCACCAGCATTTCTATATGTTCATTTGGAAAATTTCAAAAGGTTTCCGACTTGCAAATTGTCAATTTCTCAATGTGGACGCAGGGTGGCGCTGCAGGCTAAGGTTGTGAATAACCGCTAAAAAGCTTCCTGGTCCTTTGTGTTGCGAGACAGAATTAAAAACACGAAACATCTCAAGGAATACCAGGCTCTGAATGGGTCTTCGGCCTCGGTATACTAAAT
Organism: Lophiomys imhausi; assembly: GCA_907164525.1. Taxonomy (NCBI): domain Eukaryota; kingdom Metazoa; phylum Chordata; class Mammalia; order Rodentia; family Muridae; genus Lophiomys; species Lophiomys imhausi. The sequence continues at coordinate 42,381 of CAJQZJ010000565.1, forward strand.
GAAAAACGATTAAGAGCAACTGAGTACAGATTCCTCCAACCAAGAAATCAGAATTCAGCATTTAAGTCATTCAGAGGCTGCTGAACAATTGGATGTAAGCACTCAGGTTTCCACCATGGAGAAGCTGGAGAGAAATCATCCAAGCAGGCAAGTGATTCCTTTCTTTTGTATGCTGCTTTGGGATCAGGTTGTAATGGTGCCTACTCGGTATTCTATCCTGGAAGAAACAGATAGTGGCTCCTTTGTAGCCCATTTGGCCAAGGATCTGGGCCTGGGATCTGAGGAGCTGGCTGCCAGGTCTGCAAGGGTGGTGTCAGACTATGACAAACAACATTTACTGCTGGATCCTGAGACTGGAGATTTGCTTCTGAGGGAGAAACTAGACCGGGAAGAGCTGTGTGGCTCTGTAGATCCCTGTGTGCTACATTTCCAGGTGTTCCTAGAAAAGCCAGTGCAATTTTTTCAAGGAGAATTATTGATCCAAGACATAAATGATCATGCTCCAGAATTTGCAGATAGGGAAATGCTCTTGAAAATACTGGAAAACAGCCAGCCAGGCACACGATTTTCATTGAAATTAGCTCAGGATTTGGATGTGGGCAGCAATGGACTTCAACAGTACACAGTCAGCTCCAACACTCATTTTCATGTCCTCACTCAAAGTAATAGTGAGGGCAAGAATTACCCAGAGCTGGTTCAGGACAGAGCCCTGGACAGAGAGCAGCAGGCAGAGCTGAGCTTAACCCTCACTGCTATGGATGGTGGGTCTCCACCTAGGTCAGGAACAGCCATGGTTCGAATCCTGATCATGGACATCAATGACAATGCTCCTGAATTTGTGAGCACCCCCTATGAGGTGCAGGTCCTGGAAAGCAGTCCCCCAGACTCCCCAGTCCTGACTGTCTCAGCACGGGATGCAGATGCTGGCTACTTTGGGAGAGTTTCCTATGCCTTGTTCCAAGCATCAGATGAAATCCAACAAACCTTCTCAATAAATGAAGTCACAGGAGAAATTAGACTGAAAATGGAATTGGATTTTGAAAAAACTAAATCTTACCGTGTAGAAATCGAAGCCACAGATGGAGGAGGCCTTTCTGGGAAGAGCTCTGTGCTGATAGAAGTGGTGGATGTGAACGACAATGCCCCAGAGCTGACCATTTCTTTACTGACCAGCTCAGTCCCAGAAAATGCTCCAGAAACTGTAGTTGCTATCATCAGAATACGAGATAGAGATTCAGGAGAGAATGGAAAGATGGTTTGTTCTATTTCAGCTCATTTACCCTTTGTTTTAAAACCCTCTTACAAAAACTTCTACACGATGGTGACAGAGAGCCCGCTGGACAGAGAGAGCAGAGCTGAGTACAACATCACCATCACCGTCTCCGACATGGGCACACCCAAGCTCACAACCCAGCACACCATAACAGTACAGGTGTCTGACATCAACGACAACGCCCCCGCCTTCACCCAAACCTCCTACACCCTGTTTGTCCGCGAGAACAACAGCCCCGCCCTGCACATAGGCACCATCAGAGCCACAGACTCAGACTCTGGCTCCAATGCCCACATCACCTACTCGCTGCTGCCGCCCCACGACCCGCAGCTGGCCCGCGCCTCGCTCATCTCCATCAACGCCGACAATGGGCAGCTGTTCGCGCTCAGGGCGCTGGACTACGAGACCCTGCAGACCTTCGAGTTCCGCGTGGGCGCCACAGACCAAGGCTCGCCCGCTCTCAGTAGCCAGGCGCTGGTCCGAGTGCTGGTGTTAGATGATAACGACAATGCGCCCTTCGTACTCTACCCAATGCAGAACTCCTCTGCGCCCTGCACTGAGCTGCTGCCCAGGGCGGCGGAGCCAGGCTACCTGGTCACCAAGGTGGTGGCAGTGGACCGAGACTCGGGCCAGAATGCCTGGCTGTCATTCCAGCTGCTCAAGGCCACGGAGCCCGGGCTGTTCAGCGTGTGGGCGCACAATGGCGAGGTGCGCACCACCAGGCTGCTGAGCGAGCGAGATGCGCCCAAGCACAGGCTGCTGCTGCTGGTCAAGGACAATGGCGAGCCTCCTCGCTCTGCCAGTGTCAGGCTGCACGTGCTGGTGGTGGATGGCTTCTCTCAGCCTTACCTGCCTCTGCCAGAGGCGGCGCATGACCCTACTACACAGGATGAAGATGAGCTCACATTCTACCTGGTCATCGCCTTGGCGTCTGTGTCTTCACTCTTCCTCCTGTCTGTGCTGCTGTTCGTGGGGGTGAGGCTGTGCAGGAGGGCCAGGGCGGCCTCTATGGGTGGCAGCCACTCTGTGCCTGAGGGACACTTTTCTGGCCACCTAATGGACATCAGCGGCGCGGGGACCCTGTCCCAAACTTACCAGTATGAGGTGTGTTTAACTGGAGACTCTGGGACTGGTGAGTTCAAATACCTCAAGCCCATGATCCCCAACCTGTTGGTTCAGGACGCTCGGAGAGAAGTTAGGGAAAGGGCCCACTGCAGGGATAGCTTTGTATTCAGCTAAGGAGGTAAATCTCTAAGTGTTGTACAATTGTTTCCTTTTCAGAAATGATCTTATTTCTGTGAAGATTTCCATTAGTCTAACCTACTTATATCCTTAATAGTGTTGATAGTTTCTTGTTTATTGCTAGGAAGGTAGTTGGCTTTTGGTTCTACTAAGCATATTTCATATTTACTCCGAATATGAATATCTCTTAGTGATTACTACTATGTTTAAGCATAAAACCCAAATATTATAAAATTTTATTTCAATAAAACTCTTAATGATCTTCTGAGACATTTTACTGCTCTCAGAAAAACTTGAATTTTGTATCTATTTGTGGCATCTTCCCTTTTCATGTAATTTGATCTTTTCAAGGTAGATTGTTTAAAATTAGTTATTTTTCCTGGATCTTTCTGCGTGAATAGAAAACAGCATTATGGTATGTCCACTACCAGTCTAAGTGCTCTGAATAGCGAAGTCATAAAATTTAAAGTATATGAATGTACACAAAGGTTGTGACACGTGTGTGTGTGTGTGTGTGTGAGAGAGAGAGAGAGAGAGAGAGAGCATCATGCATGCTAGTGGTTGCATTTATTTGGTTGCTAGTGTCTGGAAATACTACGTTCTTATTTTACAAAAATTAAAGAGAAAATATGTTATTTCTCATCCCATTTATTAAATAAAACTGTTAAGCCACTGCTTTGACATAATACTTTTTATTAATTAATCTCAGAATCGGAATTTCATCCTATCTTTCTAAAATGGAAAATGTAGGGTTATGGGGGCATCTCATTTATGTTTTCTTCCTTATACAATGAAGTCCGTGCATAGAATAATGTGTGTGTGTGTTTTCTGGAAGCTTCTTCTACCTTTCAAATGAGGAAATGTCTTTTGAAGTTTGGGTATTCTGTCTGATTCTGTTTATTAGTAGATTTTAAAATTTTCACTTTGTGTTACTTGGTCGCTTTGGAGTTTATCAATCAACAATTTTTTGGTGTTACATGTTTTTGTTTTATTGCTTAGTGTAACAGTCAATTACTTTGAGTTAAACTGATAAATAATAATGAATATTATTTTGTAAATAAATTGGAGCAGTGGCATATTTATTGATTTGTGATAGCAGTTTGTTGTTATTTTCAATGAGCCTAGTGACCTGATTGTTTTGATTTCTAACTCATTACATGCATGTAGATAAGACTATATAAAAATTCCTTGAAATTTTGCTAAAAAATGAGCAGTTGAAAAGCATTCTTTATGTTCTACTATTTATTTTTAAATCTTTACTATTATTTTGCTGGAATCAAAATAGTTGTACTTTACCCCAAATTACCCCATCACCACCAAAGCTAAGGAACAGTTAAAAGGTAAATTACTGGCAGTTTAAATTTATCCAGAAATGTAATGTTTAGTCATCAGTCATTAAGAAATAGTAATACATAAACCCCAAAAAGTGAGTAAACCACACACAGATGTTTTGAAAGTAGGAGGGAGATCTGTTTGGAAGAAGGGCTTGGCAGGGAGGGAGGGAATAAGAGGAGAGATTTGGGGTATAGAAAAGGGCTAAATATTATCTGAAGAGATACTGACTGACAGTTTCTACACTGATGAGTCCTTGAATGTTCAGGATACTCGGAGAAACCTAACCAGGCTCTATAAGAAACAAAATCACACGTTTTCATTTCATAGGAAAATTGCTCAACACTAGGTCCTAGTCAGGAAAAGTATTAAAGTAAATGTACAAAATGATGTATTTCTCTTAAAGGAGCATCAGTGAGGTTAAGAACTGGCTTTTAAACCTTAATTATGAAATCAAAGACAATGTCTTTAAAATCCCGGAACAAAAGTATCCCAATTATAACTCTATTAGTAGTATCACAAGTAGCCTTCAAAGGTGAAGCTTTTGGGCAAAGACTGAGATAAGTCAGAGTCATATCAGCACAGAGAGAAATATTTTTAGTGGAATTAATTAGGCAGAAGGGAAACAATCCCAGAGGGATTTCAGAATTGTGTCAAGAAAAGAGGAGAAGCAGAGGAGGGAGGGGGAAGAGGATAGGAGGGTGGGACTAGGTAGGGAGGAGGGAGGAGGCTTCGATAAGGATGTAACTTGAATAAATAAATACATTTTTAATTAAAAACAAATAAATGAAATAAGCATTTATTTTAAGACTGAAAAAAAAGAAAGTGAAAGGAAAGGTTACAAGTGAATATTGATCAGGTATTGACTGTAGAAAGTGAGATTGGTGGCATCTTAAAATTCATGAAAACAATAATGCAAAGGTAGAGGAATAAATGTAAAGAAAAAAGAAAGTATGAAATCTTTTAAAAATCAAAAGGGAGCCAGGCTTGGTAGAACACTCCTTCAGTATCAGCACTCAGGAGACAGAGGCAGGGGATCACTGATTTGGAGGCCAGCCTGGTCTATGTAGTGAGTACCAGGCCAGATAGGGCTAAGTCACAACACCCTTTCTAAAAAATTTGTCTGAGTTATCTAATACTGTTACTTCTTTTCTTCTGATCTTTATGTCATGGACATACTTTATATGATGGTTTAGCCTTCCTCTGGGGAGCCTCTTAAGATTTTCTATTTCTTTGAAATATCTTTATGCTCACAAACTTATATTACGTATTCTATTATTCTTTGCCATTTCAGTAAGCATTTCTTAAGGATATTTTCTATGGATATTAAGTTTTTTTTTTAGAAAAATAACAACAGTTTTCTATTTGAATCTTGCTTATCTATTCTCTTCATTATTACTTTCTAAGAACTTTTTTTGGGAGGGATTCTCAGTCTATTCTCCATACACCTGTACTTTACATTTTTAGTTCTCTTTAATATGCAAGTATTATGGTACAAGATTTGCCACACACTGACCACTGGAACACTGAACTCAGATTGATGGAAGTTTATTGAACTCAAAACAATTCTCAATTCAGGAACCAAGACTGGGACCCTGAGCTGTTCTCAGAGTGAGTTTTTAAAGGGAAAAATCATAACCAGGCAGGAAGAATCAATTCTATCCTAGGCACATTGTGTCTAACCAAGCAAGAAAAATCAATTCTATTCGAGGTACATTGTGCATAGGTAGCTACACAAAGAATTTTTGAGTTATGGTAGGGGAAACTTGGAGATTTCCCAGTTCCCCATCATTCTGGGAGAAATGAACATAACAGGGTATTGTGGTTTTGTTTAAGTAAAATATACACCCTTATTTGTATGAGGTATATAACATGGTGGCTTTTATTATTTCTGTTTTATTATACACTCTAATTTATTTTTTTACTGTACTTAATACCTCTACCTCCCTTCCAACCCTTGTTCCTTCCAACCCCCCAACACTAGGTGGGAGAGAACAAAGGTTAAAGGGGAAAGGGACAGAGGATTCTCTTTGAGCTACTTCCTGCTGATTAGGGTTATCAGTTCTTTGGGGTCAATATCAATCTCATTAGTCAATATCCAGAAGTCCATCAAACCAGGAAACAGCAACAGGAAGAACCAGCAGCAGTTTGGGGGAGCACTGAGTAGCAAACTCTTTCTTCTTTGTAGTGCTTCCCTTCTCAGGGCTCTGACATTTTATCCCTCTCTCAAGTTCTTTTAGTTAAACTTGGTCAGCTGACTAAGCCTGCTAGCTCACGAGGCAGTTAATAGCTTACACCTGTGGTCTTAACTGAACCAGCCTCACACCTGGGATTAAACAAAAACATTCTCATAACTAGGTTTTTTAAACATACAAAACTCTTACCACACACATCATTAATTCAGGTAGAACATTTAACAAGTATTGAATTGTAAGTAAAAAGCTGGTTTTTTTAATGTCAGGCAGACAGTCTAAGAATTTCAACTCAACTTCCCTTTGTGATGAAGATGGAGATTAAAAACAAAAATGGCTGCAGTTATGTTAGGCAGTAAGGCTGGGATATGTCTGGAAATGTCTTCATGTTGGTGAATTTCAACAGCCAGCAGATTGTCTCAATACCACTTCAGCTTACCCAAAGCTGTCCAATAAACAAAAATGTACAGGTATCGAAGAGTTATGTTTATAAATTCTGTTTCAATCATAATTTATTTCTAGTTCCATCATTTTTTTCAACATTTATTTATTTCTTCAAGCTACATCTCAATCACAGTCCCCTCCCCCCCCTCCCAGTCCTACCTTCCTACCCTAGTTCCATTAGTTTTAGACAATTAAATATCTCATGTGATTTTTATATTTGCCTTCGAATTGAGTTCCTGGCTCTCAATTGGTTCCTTTAGATATAAGGCACTGAAATTACCACATCTTTTTGATGGAGAAGTCATATATACTCCTATACAATTTTCATGTGATAACTTTTATCAGGCAGATACATTGCACCATTGCAGATACCATCTCCTTGCTGGTTAACATACATTTAATGTTGGGAACTACTATGGCAAACCTCAGCTGTTCTCTCCTCTACTTTGCTTGTAAGCCTCTGTACAAGAAGAGCAAACTCAAGAGGAAATCACTTATTTCCAATACATCTTTTCATATACAATGGCTGCTTTGACTATCTTTCTTTTCCTCCCTTCCTTCTTTATTCTCACTCTTGTTCTTTCTTATTTCCTCATTCCTCTATTTCTAGCCCACTTGTACCGATGATTTAGTGTCAAGAAGTACATTATATAAGATTTGTGTGTATGTTGAATGTATGTAGGATATTTGGTAAAAACAAAATTTGAATATATTCGGATGATGAAATCCTGTGGACTAGTAGCCCATTGTTCTCTTTGATTAGGTTATCATGTTTGTCACACACAAGGCATTTATTTTTGTTTCTGTTAATCTTTAGTAAACCAAACTGTCAAAAATTCATAAATAGTAATGTTGCTGCATTGGTGATTTAAAGTTCAAAACTGAAGAAAATATATAAAACTTGATCAATCATTTCTATTAGATAAAGGTATTATAAAAGTCCATTTCACACGTGAAATTATGACAAACTTTCACATGAGAACTAAAACAAACATATAAACTTGTAATTGTAGTGAATATATAAAAAATCATCTGGGTGCCCGCAACTCTGAACAGATTATAGCATCCAGATTTCAAAATGGCATTGTAAGAAAGAAATGACAAAACTAACTCTTCTGTAGACATACATGGACATTCTCTTCCTTTTTTAAAAAAGCAATCCAATTCAGTGGTAGGTAAAAAGAAAGTAAATGATGATATAATGATACATGTCTAATACAAAGCAGTTCAGTATTTATAATTTGATCGATGTAATTCACTATAGTAACAGGTAAAGGGAAAAAAACAATACAATTAATCTCAACAGAAAAATTTACTCAACAAAATACAGTACATATCAATGTGCAAAATGTTAGCAAATTAATATAGACAGGAACTTTTGAGTACCCAAAAAATATACAGTGGCCAGATATGGTGATGTGTCTTTAATCCTAGCACTCAGTAGGCAGGGGCATGTGCGTCTTTGTGAATTTAAAACCATTCTTCAGAAGGATTTCCAAAACAGCCCATGCTATCCCCAGTGATACCCTGTTTCATAAAATACCCAAACAAATACATATATAGTAAATAACACTGAAGGGAAATTATTGAAATTTTTTTCTGCTGGAAATCAACAGCAAGACAAAGATACCCACCCTGGCTACTACCAAGATTTTACTACCAGTCCCAACTAGTGGAATAAGACAAAGAAAAAGTAAAAGCCACATCAGAAGAGATAACAATATATTTTTAAATGACAAAATTATATACTTAAAAGCCGTGAAAACGGTGTGATCAGAAATGATAAGTGAAGCCAGGAATAATGTCAGATACAAGGTCAGTTCTGTTTATGTGAAGAAAATTTGAAAAATTTAAGTAGCATTTAAAATGGCTTCCAAATGTATAAATACCATGAAACAAATCTAATAGGAAGTTGAAAAGTGGGAAAAATCAGCCGGGCGGTGGTGGCGCACGCCTTTAATCCTAGCACTTGGGAGGCAGAGGCAGGCGGATCTTTGTGAGTTCGAGGCCAGCCTGGTCTACAAAGTGAGTCCAGGACAGCCAAGGATACACAGAGAAACCCTGTCTCGAAAAAACAAAAAAAAAAAAGAAAAGTGGGAAAAATCATAGATTATTATGAAAAAATATAAGTTTCTAAATAAGTTGAGGAATGTGCAATAGTCTGTTGGAAAGACTCTGTGTTAAGAATGTTGTTTATATTTCAAACAACCAATAGAAACCAAATATCTTAGGTAAAATTTCATCATGCCTTGTGAATTTGGTGGACTGAATATGTACTTTGCATGTAAATACAGAGAGAAAACAATACAGCAGTCTTGACCCCAAATAAGACTGAATGTTCTGCAATGATAGTGTGGTCTAGGGAAGAAAGAATTGATGATGTAAACTTTATTGAAATTGAATTTTCTGCTCTGAAAAAGACTCTACAAAGAAAACGGGAAAAAGTCATAGACCAGAAGAAAGTGCTGGCAACAGATATATTTGATAAAAGACATGTGTCCAAAATACATAAAGACATTCAAGACTCAACATTAAAGAAACAGTATCATGTAAAAAATGTGCCAAAGATCCTAACACTTAAGAAGCAAGGGTCAGAGATGGCAAGATAGCTATTTTTGTTGTCAACTTGACTATATCTGGAATTAACTAAAACTCCCAAATGGGACACACCTGTGAGGGATTTTTGTTTAATTTGAACTGGGACGATACAACTTGAACCCACATATTTTGAGGTGAGAAGACACACCTCTAATCTGCATCACACCTTCTGCTAAAAGTCTTTATAACACAGGTCCTCAACCTGTGGGTCACAACTGCTTTAGAGGTCAAATGACCCTTTTACAGGCATATCACATACCTTGCACATCAGATATTTACATTGTGATTCATAACAGTAGAAAAATTACAGTTATGAAGTAGCAACAAAAGTAATGTTATGATTGGGGACCACACAAGAGTAACTGTATAAGGGTTGCAGCATTAGGAAGTTTGAAAACCACTGATTTATAAGGACATGGAAGAAGGAAACTCTTACTTCTTTGTCTATTTATTCTTGTCTTGCTAGCAAGTCCATTCCTTCACTGGCATTAGAGCCTACCTCTTCGGGAGTATTTCAATATACAAATACAATATTCAAGTGTGTATTGAAGACCAGCTAAGACATCCAGCCACGTAGACTCAACAACTACTGAGTTTTTGAACTTTCCATTCATAGGATGGACTTTTGGACCTTCCATTGTTGGATGAGCTGGACCATAGCCTGACCAAAGTCATTCTACTACACCCCTTTCCTATATGTATATAGAGATTCATTCTATGAGTTCTGTTACTATAGAGAACTATGACTAATATAGATGGCAAATACACACATTGGAAGAGACTCCATATAAGCAAATTCAAATAATGAAACATCACTACCCAGTCATAAGGCAGAACAGCCAAACTCCAAGACACTGACAACTGCCAACTACAGAGGATAACACGAAGCACCAAGAACCTTCATTCATGGATCATGGGAATGAAGATGATGTGACCATTTTAGAAAACACTTTGGCAGCAAAACCAAGCACACTATTATATGCCATCCAGCCATTAGTCTTCTTAGCACATATTTAAATTAGCTGAAAACCTAAGTCCATAAAAAACTGGGATAGGATTATTTATTGCAACTTTTACATAACTTGTCAAAACCTGACAGTGACCAAGATCCTTCAGTAAGTGAATCTGAGAATGCATGATGAAATTACAAACTGGAATATTAGTCAGTGCCAAAATGAAATGAGTTAGCAATCCATGAAAAGGTATTGAGAAAACTTAAACACACATTCATCACAGAAGCCAAACTGAAAAACTCTTACTATTTAACATTTTGAGAAGGTCAAAGCATGCAGACAATAAACAAGAGATCCGTGATTTATGGAGATTAAAAAAAGGGAGAGGAAATAAATAAATAAGTGTTGAAGATTTGGGGTCAGAAGAACTACTTTGTAGTACTCTGAAATGGATAGATGTCATGATAAATTAATCCAAACTTATATAATGAAGATTACACAGAAAGAAGATCCCAATTAAAGGGATGAATGCAGTGAAAAGTGAGTGTTAATATTGAAGCTCAATTAGTTATAAAAAATGTACCGTGCAAGGCTGTGCATGGCTGGAGATGTTTTCTGTGTCTTTATTTTTTTCTGTGGATTTAAAATTCCTTAAAACTCACTTTTCATAGGAAAACTTACCTTGAAGATAATAAAACCTATTATAGAGTTTTGAGAAGTAGAGTATTATTTGATATTCAAAGACAAATGGAATTTTTTAACTGATTCATGATCACCTGAATTATGACAATTGTGACAGCCCAGAAAAAATGGGGAATGGATCATCCTTTCAGTTCAGAGTACAAAGGCATTTGGTAAAATATGGGCCCTAATCTTATGCACTTGAAAGATTTTACATTGATTGTAGTTTTAAATATGAAAAATAAAACAGTCATTCAAGATACATAGCTTCCTATGACCTTTAAGCAGGAGAAAAGTACTACCCAGAAATGGCAAATATTGACAGAACAGGCTAAGTCAAAATTAGTAACTTTTGTTTCACAAAGCCACCATAATAAGGCATAGCATGGGATAATTTATGCATATACCAAAAGGCGATTATACTGAGAATATATATGCTTCTGCATATCAACATGTCACCAGACAATTGCCTCAGATAGACAAATCTATAAAATGACTCAGCCTCTGGTCAATAAACATGTGAAAGTTTGCGTAATTTAATTAACCACCAGGAAAATACTGAAAAATGTACACTATGATATTCATACTAGCTATAGTGGTTAAAACTGGAAAGACAGCATCGAATACAAAATAATAACATAACATACAAAATAATAACATACCAGTATGTAGGAATGATACAAAACATGGAAACAACATGATATGGATGAGCTTACCACACAAAAAAAAATGCTACTGAAGGACTATAGCAGGGAAATACCATACTGGTTCTACTTTATAAAGCTTCTAAGAAAGGCAAAATATCCTATGGTAATAAGAGTCAGAGTAATGCCTAGGAAGAGAGTAGTAACTAGTGATTGGTATGGGGAATTTTTTTTTGTTTAGGGATACACTATCTAGATTCTGCTTACTGGACTGTATTAACTTGGTGATACTTTATTTTGCTGTACAAGTAAGACTGGAGGCCTATTTCATATGTATGTTACATTTCAATAAAAAGTAATTTGGGAATATTCAAATATTTTGTATTTTTCCGTTATGTTAAATTTATGTATTCAAAACATCTTTGAGATCAATATGGCATTTTGTTCATTTAAAAAGTTACATTGACTGAAAATTAACTCAGAAGATATGTTGGAACTTACGTTTGCTAAGGACTGAACATAGATAGAGGATACTTCTCTACCTTAAAAGGTGAAAGTAAGTGTAACGGGGTTGGACCTGGGAACAAAGTGGACACTATGTGCAATACTAGACTGCTACGCACGGTGGCGCTGCAGTCTAAGGATTTGAATAACGAGGGGTACCCAGGAAGCCTAGGACGCCATTCCTGGGAATCAGAATGCTGAATGTTCCTTGAAAGAAGGGGGTATTTACGTTAAGAGCCAGTGAAAAAGGACTCCTGAAAACTGCTCAGTAAGGTTTAATTCGTGGTTATTTCACTAAACCGTCTGTGTGGATTGAAACCGACAGGATCTAGAAGCAGCGCCCTCTGGATTGCCTCTGAACAATGGAGACAATGCCAGCAAAAACGTCAGAGAAAAGGCAAGTGGTTTTTCTTGCTATATTGTTGCTTTTGTGTGAGGCTAGCTCTGAGGCAATTAGATATTCCATGCCAGAAGAAACGGAGAGTGGCTACTTGGTAGCTAACCTGGCAAAAGATCTGGGGCTCAGTGTAGGGGAACTGGGCACTAGAGGGGCACGAATCCATCACAGAGGAAACAAAGAGCTCTTGCAGCTGGATTTAAAATCAGGGAATTTATTCTTGAAGGAAAAACCAGATCGCGAGGGACTGTGTGGGGTGACAGAACCATGTGTGCTGCACTTCCAGATCATACTGGAAAACCCTGTGCAGTTCTTCCAAACTGACCTGCGGCTCACAGATATAAACGACCACTCTCCAGAGTTCCCTCACAAGGAAACGCTCCTAAAAATTCAAGAAAGCTCCCAGCCAGGGACTGTGTTTCCTCTGAAGGCAGCTCAGGATCCTGACATAGGGAACAATGCTGTTCAGAACTACACAGTCAGCCCCAAATTCCATTTCCATGT
>CAJQZJ010000565.1:60144-70538 GCA_907164525.1 Lophiomys imhausi
CTCTGCCAGCGTCACGCTGCATGTGCTGGTGGTAGATGGATTCTCTCAGCCCTACCTGCCTCTGCCAGAGGTGGCGCGCGACCCTACACAGGATGAAGATGAGCTTACACTCTACCTGGTCATTGCCTTGGCGTCTGTGTCTTCACTCTTCCTCCTGTCTGTGCTGCTGTTCGTGGTGGTGAGGCTGTGCAGGAGGGCCAAGGCGGCCTCTCTGGGTGTTTGTTCTGTGCCCGAGGGACACTTTCCTGGCCACCTGGTGGATGTCAGCGGTATGGGGACCCTTTCCCAGAGTTACCAGTATGAAGTGTGTCTGACTGGAGACTCTGGGTCGACTGATTTCAAATTCCTGAACCCCATCATTCCCACTAGTCTCCTTCAGGACTCCTAGCTAAATTATTATCTTAGGGACCCCTAGGTTTTGATAACTGAATTAGAATTAGTTTCTTGGTTATTAATATTTTTCCTTTGCAGTCAGTCATCTTTCCTTGTGACAATATATTTTATGTTGAGTTTATTCTTAATTTCTAGTGATTTTTTTTGGTTCTGTGCTTCCTATTTTATCAATCCAATCTTAATGCACCGTTTTCTTCACTATTTTGAGAGAGGGATGTATCTTTGTTGTGTTTCTATGGTTACTTCAAATAGCGTTCTTAGGAATCATTTCTTCTTCTGAATTTATAAGTATATTTGGAAATCCACGTACTTCAAATTGTGTCATGTTGAGGATATGAATGTACCTTGTTAAGTAGTATTCATTTTGTTTTTCACTTTCACTGCTGCATATTAACTGTGCAAAGTAGAGAGTTCATTGCAACATTTTCAGAGAGGCACATACCGTCCCTTGATACCATTCACCTAATTACCATCTTCTATAATCCTGATGTTAATCAAATTCTATAATCAAATTCTTTTTTCCCATCAAATTCTTAAATGCCCCGTTTTGCTTTCATGTGCTTCTTGTGTTAGAGCATAATTATTTAGCTTAAATGATCTTCAGTTTCATTTGTGGTCCCGAAGAAAACAATTTCATTTTTCTTGATGCCTGAATAAAGCAAGTGCATTGTGTAAGACTGCGTTTTTCTCACCTACACTTCTGTTACAATGGTAAAGCAGTTCTGTCTACAGCTAGTGAAGTGTGAGCATAAGATACAGTCATCTGTCTTGTTTTTACATGTTTCCTATACAAACAGAAGTAGTGTTTTTTAATTCATTGTCTTTACTATCACAATTAGTATTTCAAGACTTTACTTGCTTATATATAAGCCCAAATGGCTACTAAAATGTACCAGAAAAAATCTATCTTGACTTAAGCCATTGTGAGTAACTGAGTGTGCTCTCATTTTGTATGAGAAGACATTTACTGAGGCATGTGTTTGGATGATAAGTTGATTTGTTAATCCTGGATATAAATGAGGGTATATTAAACTTTCAACAGAATATTCAGGTGAAAAACTTTTAAGTGTTTTAGTTTTTTTTTTTACCAATATTACCTATCATAAATAAGGTGACTTACAGGAAATATTTTCATTGCTTTTTATCAAAGGGTTCCTTCCTTCCTATTTCAAACTGTTCTGATGTAGGATTATTTGGATATGAATACTGTCAACCCAGAGCAATATTCTACCTACAACATTGTCATTAAATGGTGGTGTACAAAGGTAGGACCTAGAAAGAGAAAAAACATTATCATTGGGAATGTCTAAATTTTCTACATCTAAAACTAACATATAGAAACCACCAAAACCACAGAATGTAGCTATTTTGAGTGAAATTTTTAAAAATTCACATGACAAACCAATATTCCATGGTTAAATTTATTTGAAAATCTGTTTTCATATTTTTGTCATCCATATATATCTATCTAGTATTTGAATGTTACTGTTAAAAGAAAACAATTGAACTTATAAAAATTTGAATTCTTTGGGAAACTATGGAAAGACAAGAATTCAAGGTTGACATGCTCTCAAACGTCAGTAACTTAGTTCTATAGGTATAATCACGTTTAAGTTCTTGTGGGAGCAGGAAAACAACCTTCCATGCCAAAACCACCCCTGCATCAAAAATTTTATGTACATGAGCATTGAAAGCAGTATGAAAGTATTATGAATAATCAGAAAAAACATCTTTCTTTTCAGCCAAAATAACTGTGAATAAAACTTTTAATCAGATTTTTTAGCTTTTCATATTTATTTTCATTTTCAGGAAAATTATGGAATTCATATAGGACAATTCTTTTCTTGACATTTGTACTAGGTGTGGAAGAGGTAAACACTGGTCCCGGGATTGTAGATCAAAAGCAGATGTCACAGTTAACCCCTTGCAGGGAAATGGGGGGAGGGGCCTACCAGTTCAAGGCCCCGAATCAAAAAATCTGAACCGTCGTCCGTCAGCCACTCAGAGGGAAATAGTAAATCAGGAAGAACAAAATTAAATGTGGTTGATCTTTTGCATGCTAATGAAGGCAGTGCAGCTTTAGATCTGGCCACAGACAAGTCCATTACATTATCCAAAATATATGAATGTTATGTGTTGACCACAGGCATTTATGGCCCTTTACCATCAGGGACAATAGGTTTAATCTTTGGAAAAGGGGGATTCACTTGTCAAAGATTTTTGGTACATCCAGATGTTATAGATGGAGATTGTAAAGAAGAAATTAAAATTATGGTTTCCATATGGAAATTGGTGACAATTAAGGCAGGGGATAAAATTATTCATCTGTTGTTGTTTTCATATGCTAAGGACATGTCTGCTCCAA
Organism: Lophiomys imhausi; assembly: GCA_907164525.1. Taxonomy (NCBI): domain Eukaryota; kingdom Metazoa; phylum Chordata; class Mammalia; order Rodentia; family Muridae; genus Lophiomys; species Lophiomys imhausi. Next base: position 62,903 of record CAJQZJ010000565.1, read on the forward strand.
TACAAAAAGCAAGAGATTTGGGAGTACTGAAAAAGGTGTATTTTGGCAAACAATGGTGAATGACCAGAGACCAAAATTAAAAGTACGAATGAATGAAACTAAAATTGAAGGATTGGTGGACACAGGAGCAGATGTCACTATTCTATCTCATAATTTGGGTAATCAAAATTGGCCACTTCAAAAGGTCCCTACACATTTTATAGGGATTGGTAAAGTATCCCATGTTAAGCAAAGTGTACAATGGATTGAATGTGTTGGACTGGAAGGGCAAAAAGCAAAATTAAGACCTTATGTGGCTGACATACCTATAAATTTCTGGGGAAGAGATCTTCTACAGCAATGGGGTACTCAAATTAATATTCCTACAATCCCAGAAACAGCAAATGATGAAATGATGGATGTATATTGTTAGAAATTTAAGATTCTGTTTATTGATGCAAGTTTAAAAATGTTTTGTATGTAATAGAAAATTAAGTTTATTGATAAGAATTTAAAATCATTTCGTTTGCATGTCTTTTGATTGTCAAAAGATGTCAATACAACTATGTATTGTGAGAAGTTTAAGGTTATTTTAACTCTTGCTTTAATGTACATTGATGAAAATTTAAAGTTATTGTTTATGTATTGTACATGAACAATTTATTTACATTGTATATGTAGTTATGATTGTAGATTTAATTTTTATTTTACAAGAAGAGGGATATGTAGGGAGTTAGAGCAATACAAATTAAATTAGTAAATATCTAGGGGTTTCTGATACAGTCCTAATTCGGGGCATGAAGAACAACTTGGCTGTGACCAATTAGCTTATCAGTTTGTGGAAAAACAAGGATGAAGTCAGGTGAAAATAGGAAACAAACAGGAGACTTAATGGACTGAAAAACAAGGTTGAAGCCAGGAAAAACAGGAAATACTTAATGGACTAGAAACAAAGTATTTGGCCTGGCATTGTTTTCAGCTGCCAAGTGGGTGGAGCCCAAATTAAGCTGAAACAGGTGGAACAAGGAGAGATCCTATTTAAGGACAAGTGGATGAGCCCTGGGGAGCCCCATCCTAGAGGACCCCATGCTAGAGAGCTCCAATGCTAGCAAGTCCTTATCATCTGATAGAGAAAGTGCTGGTGGACTGATGGCCAGATCTCCTGGAGGCAGAAAGTAGCTGGTGAGCAGAGAAAGCCTCAGCAAGACAGCAGAAGGCCAAGGACTAAACCCTGTGGCTCAGCTTTTGCCTAGAGGGGTTTGACATGTCTGAACAGTGTCCTAAACGAAACTGTGGCTAGCTTTAAGGACTGAGGCAGAGCGGCAGAGTTGCTGATGTGAAGGAAATAAGTTGGCCTACAGATGGCTGGGGTCTCCCAGAGAGAAGAAAGCCTCAAGCCTTATTTAAAGTGAGACTACCATAGCCAATTTACCCTGATGAATCTGTATCTGAGATATTCCAGAAAAAAGGACTGCTAAGTGCATTAAAGGTTCTACCACAGAGACTGTGTTCCTGATGACTGAGAAGCTGCCCCAGAGACTGTATCATTCTAAAAGGTTAGGGAAAAAAGTTGTAATAGCTATCAATAGATTTAGTGGCTAGGTCAAAGGGGTTGTAGGAATTTGTAGGATTAGTATTAAGAGTTTATATTTTTATAAGTAAATATTATTAATAATAAATAAGTATTGAATAATTTTAAAAAGTTCGATTACAGGGATGCTTATTTTTTTGAGTTAAAATTGTATCCAGTCACTTCACTGAAGGTGTTTATCAGCTGTAGGAGTTCTCTAGTAGAATTTTTTGGGGTCACTTATATATACTATCATAGCATCTGGGAATAGGGATACTTTGAATTCTTCCTTTCCAATTTGTATCCCCTTGATCTCCTTTAGTTGTCATATTGCTCTAGCTAGAACTTCAAGTACAATGTTGAAGAGATAATGGAGAAAGTGGAGAGCTTTGTCTTGTCCCTGATTTTAGTGGAATTGCTTTAAGTTTCTCTCCATATAGTTTGATGTTGATTATCTACTTGCTGTATATTGCCTTTATTATGTTTAGGTATGGGCCTTGTATCTCTGATGTTTCTAAGACATTTATCATGAAGGGGTATTAGATTTTGTCAAAGGTTTTTTTCAGCATCTAGTGAGATGTTCTTGTGATTTTTTTCTTTCAGTTTGTTTATGTGATGGATTACATTGAAAGATTTTCATATGTTAAACTGTCCCTAAATCCATGTGATGAAGACTACTTGATTATGGTGGATTATGTTTTTGATGTGTTCTTGGATTCAGTTTTGGAGTATTTTATTGAGTATTTTTGCTTCAATGTTCATGAGGGAAACTAGTCTGAAATTCTCTTTCTTTGTTGAGTCTTTGTGTGGTTTAGGTATTAGGGTGACTGTGGCTTCATAGAATAAGTTTTGCAATATTCCTTCTGTTTCTATTTTGTGGTATAGTTTGAGAAGTATTGGTATTAGCTTTTCTTTGAAGGTCTGGTACATTTCCACACTAACAACCTGGCCCTGGTTTTTATTTATTTTTATTTTTTGTTTTGTTTTTGTTTTTGGCTGGAAATATTAATGACTGCTTGTAACAAAATATTTTTATTTACCAACACTTATATTTATTAATTCTTAATAATAACCTATAAAATACTTAAATCCTAAACCTTAAATCTAAAATCTATCTAAGAATACATTAATACTTAAACAACACTATAATAACTATAAAAACACTTAACACTATTTTAATTTCTTGAAAGGATATTAATACTCTTGGCATAGATCAATGTAGGATGGCCTGGTTTATGGCTGTCCCATCAGGTTTTTCAATCTTAAAGTCTGTTGATCCTTTTTTGCCAGTTCCTAAGGAAGTTTATTTCCACCACAAGGTTGTGGCCAGTTTATAAAGTCAGTCTGTTTTGGCTGCCAGTGGAGGGTGGTCTTTTAATCTTCTCCCAGTACCTTCTGGACTCTACTTGGCCCACACACTTTCATACCTTCTCCAGCATGGCTTCTCAGCAGATGAGGACAGAGAAGGGCACACACAAGACTGTGTGGGTTCTTGGTGGGTTAGGGCAGAGAGAGAGGCCCTGAGACCACGTGGATCTTTAATTTTTATATTGTTCCATGTTGTCATTCTCGGCAGAGGGACTTTCAGCATTCTCATTGCTTTGATTACCAAAAGTTTTCAAGGGCTTTCCCAAGACACGCCCCCTCAACAGTGTGTCAGTGTGGTCCCATGATTCTCGTTGCTTCTTACAGCTAATGACATCATCTGTGTGGCTTGTGAGGTTTCTTAGAAATGCTTTTCAAGGGCATATCCTTTAAAGGACATATCGTCTGGCCATACCTGGCTCTGCCCATATCTTTCAAGTAAAAGGACACCAAGCCTTTGCCAATCCATAATCCCTATGCTACTAGATGCTAAGTTGAACTGCGTAACTTCTACCACAACTGCGTCTATTTCCTTAGGGTTATAGGACAGTTTAAATAGTTTACCTGATCTTGATTTCACTTTGGTAAGGGAAATCTATCAAGAAAATCATCCATTTTAATTAGATTTTCCAATTTTGTAAAATACAGGCTTTTGAAGTAAAACCAAATGTTTCATTGGATCTTCTCAGTGTCTGTTGTTATGTCTCCTGTTTCATTTCTGATTTTGTTAATTTGGATACTGTCTCACTACCTTTTAGTTAGTTTGGCAAGGGGTTTGTCTGTCTTGTTTTTGTCAGAGAATCAGCTCTTGGTTTCAAACATTCTTTGTAGTGTTTTCTTTGTTTCTAAGTTTTTTATTTCAGTGCTGAATTTGATTATTTCCTGTCATCGACTGTTCTTGCATGTGTTTGCTTCTTTTTGTTCTTTTGGGTGTGCTTTTAAATTTCTAGTATGATAACTCTCCAGCTTCTTTATGAAGCCACTTAAGGTTATGAAATTTCCTCTAAACACTACTTTCATTGTGTCCCATAAGTTTGGGTATGTTGTGCTTTCATTTCCATTGAATTCTAGAAATTATTTAATTTCCTTTTTCATATCTTCTCTGACCCAGAGGTCATTCAGTAGAGAGCTGTTCAGTTCCCATGAGTTTTTTGGCTTTCTGTTGTTTCTGCTATTGTTGAAGTCCAGCTTTATTCCATGATGGTCTGATATGATACAAAGATTTCTATTTTCTGTTGAGGCTTTTCAAAGTCTGTTGAGGCCTGCTTTGTGTCTGAGTACATGATCAGTTTTGGAGAATGATCTGTGAAGTGCTGAGAAGAGTGTATATTCTTTCATGTTTGAATGAAATGTTCTGTAGATATCTGTCAGGTCTATTTGATTCATGATGTCTGTTAGTTTCATTATTTCTCAGTTTAGCTTCTGTCTCGATGACATGCCCATTGGTGAACACAGTGTGTTGAAGTCTCTTTCTATTAATGTGTGGGGTTTGGTGAGGGATTTAAGCTTTAGTAATGTTTCTTTTACAAATGAGTGTGCTCTTGGATTTGGGGCATAGATGTTCAGAACTGAGGCATTATCTTGTATTTTTACTTTGATGTGTATGAAGTGTCCTTTCCCATCTCTTTTGATTAAGTTTGGTTGAAAGTCTATTTTACTTGATACTAGGATGGCTACTCCAGCTTGCTTCTTCAGTCCATTTGCTTGATCTTTTTTCCAGCCGTTTACTCTGAGATAATATCTATCTTTGTTGTTGAGGTGTGTTTCTTGTAAGCAGCAGAATGTTGGAACCTGTTTTTGCATCTGTTCTGTTAGCATGTGTCTTTTTATTGAGGAATTGAGTCCATTGATGTTGACAGATATTTTTCACCAGTGACTGTTAATTCCTGTTATTTTGAAGTTGGTGGTAGTAAAGTGTGTGTGCATGCACTTCCCTTCTTTTGGTTTTGCTGATGTCGGTTATTCTTTTCTTATTTTTCTCTGGTGTAGTAAGCCTCTTTGGTTTGGAGTTTTCCTTCTAATATCTTCTGTAGGGCTGGATTTGTGGATAGATATTGCTTAAATTTGTTTTGGTTGTGGAATATCTTGTTTTCACTATCTGTACAGATTAAAAGTTTTGCTGTGGATAGTAGTCTGGATTGACACTTTTGTCTGTTGGGGTAGTGTTAAGCATTCTATATGTTAACTAATTGGTCCTGCTTGCTGTCTGTTACTTACATTGAATCTGATTAGTTAAATAAAGTGCCGAGGCCTGAGATTGGGCAAAGACAGAGAAAGGTGCGACTTCCTGGGATTAGAGCAGGAAGCCTGCGCTTTAGACAGAGGATTAATTGATTCCAGCCGGCAGAAGAAGAAGAATTCATTCCAGCCAGGAGAAGCAGGAAGGAGGCACACACCATGGGTTAGAAAAAGGAACCTCATTCCACGTGGCCAAGAACATCAGCATATTGTGGAGAATGGCAGTCCAAGGGGACGTATGTATATATGGTATTATATTGGGGTAACAGAATTAAGAACTAGCTTAGATGGGCTAGGATTGCACAATTCAGGCCAAGGCTTGTAAAAATCCATGTGGTGTCTGTGTGCTCATTTATAATGTCTGGATGAGAATTAACAACCGCCAAACCAATTAAAATAATATAAATACTGGTTAAATAGTTTAATTAGCCAAGTTTTTTTATTTTTATTTTTTTACATTTGTCTCTTAGGTTCTTCAGGATATCTGCCCAGGACCTTCTGGCTTTTAGAATTTCTGTTGAGAATTCAGGTGTAATTCTGATTAGTCTGTCTATATATGTTACTTGCCCTTTTTCCCTTGCAGTTTTAATATTCTTTTTTTGTTCTGTACATTTAGTGTTTTGATATAATATATGTGATGGATAGATTTTCTTTTTTGGTCCCATCTGTTCAGTGTTCTGTAAACTTCTTGTATGTTGATAGGCATTTCTTTCTTTAGGTTGGGGAAGGTTTTTTCTATGAGTTTGTTGAAAATATTTAATATTTTCTAGGCCTTGGAGTATATATATATATATATATATATATATATATATATATATGGTCTTTTTATTGTATCCCAGATTTCTTTCGTGTTTTGTGTCAGGAACTTTTTAGATTTAGAGTTTTCTATGGTCAGTGTATTGATTTCATCAATCTTGTCTTCTACACCTGAGATTCTGTCTTCTATTTATTGTACTCCACTGGTGATGTTCATGTCTGTAGTTCTTGTTCTCCTCCCTAGGTTCTCCAACTCCAGGATTTCCTCAGTTTGTGTTTTCTTTATTGCCTCCATTTCCATCCTCAGATCCTGGACAGTTTTATTTACTTTCTTCACTTGTTTGCTTGTATTTTCCTGTATTTCTTTAAGAGATTTTATTCATGGCATCTCTAGTGCTTCTATCATCTTTATAATGCTGGATTTAAGGTCATCTTCTTTTGCTTTGCCGGTGTCATAGTGTCTAGGGCTTCCTGTAGAAGGATAGCTGGGTTCTGGTGAAGCCACATTGCCCTGACTCTTTTTGTTTGTGGTTTTATGCTGGCTTTTAGCCATCTTGTTCCTGGTGTTGGATGGATGTTCCTGATGCTGACTGGACTCCTTGGGGAGGCAGGGAGATCCTTGGGGTTGGCTGTTTTTCTGCTAACTGTGTCCTGGGTGGGCCTGTCTGGCTGGAGACAGGCTGGACAGGGTCTAACCTCACTGATCCTAGGTGCCTGCAGTCCTGATGCTCCTGGGTCTGGAAGGCCTCCTCAGTCAGGAAGGTTATGGAGCTTGGGGGTAGGGGTGCAGGCAGCATGCAGCTCACCTTTACTAGCTATGTCCTGGGGGCCATTTCCTACTTTTTATTTGACCAAATCAAATATCTTTCATTTGCAGTCTTTCCATGTAGTTATGAATCTCTATGTCCTAGGAGAGAGAACAAACATTGAACCTGTCTAGTCTCTTTTCCATGGCCTTACTCCTCTCTTCAGTGATGATGTTTTATCAGCTACTTACCTTTTTTTATTTTTTAAATGTCTTCATACTATCCTAGCTTTAAGGATCTTTAAAAGAGAGATGGGAGTAATTTGTACTCAGGTTTCAGTGGATTCAACCTTAATTGTGAAGGTTGTCTCAACTTTATCATGCATGGGTAGAAGTTCTATTACAATTCTAACGATGTGTTTGAGTTAGGCCCAAGCTGCCCTGGGGCTTGCAATTCTGCACGTACTTTATGAAGACAATATCTCAGAGAATGTTTCCTTCTTCATAGCTGTTACAGTTTCTGTTAAGATGGTAGACATGTGACCCTGTCAGAATATTTTATAAAGAAATTGATGAGTGAAAATCACATGGACAGCCTAGCATGGTGGTGCACGTCTTTAATCCCAGCACTTTGTACACAGAATCAGGTAGACTTCTGTGAGTTCAAGGCCAGCCTAATCTACAAAGTGAGTTCCAGATAGCCAGAACTACAACAGAGAAACACTGTCTCAAAACAGCAACAACAAGAAAACCACACATATACACAGAAATACTTACAGCCTTGCTACTGGCAATAAATGTGCAAATTTGGTGATGCCCAGCCACAGTAAGACACAATCCAAAATTCCTGTTCTAAATGAGTGGTTGCTATTTTATGCTCTAGTAATAAAGTGAAATTAACTTGATACCCCAAATACAATTCCATCTTCATAAAATTATATATATATATATATATATATATATATATATATATATATATATAT
>CAJQZJ010000565.1:70548-103582 GCA_907164525.1 Lophiomys imhausi
ATATATATATATATATATATATATATATATATATATATATATATATAAAACATTACTGTTCTCCTAACAAAGATCAGAGTATCGACTACTTATCAAATCTTTCTATGGCAGTAAACTGTGAGAAAACAGGCAAATATAATAAAAGGAAATGAGCCTGCATAATCATTTGCTTTATCAATGCTGATGTGAATATTCTCAAGAATATACTGGTAAACTGACACAAATAACAGATGAAATAGTTAATTATGTCTATAAAGAATTTATCTGGGAACAAAATTGGGTCAACATACAAAAATCAATACCTGAAATATGACTTGTGAACAAAATGAATGATAAAGCCACACAATTGTCTTAATACATGCAGAAACACATTTTAGAAAATCTTACAATTAGAAAAGGAAAACACAGAACTATGGATACATATATGTGGTGTGTCTTTTCATATAAAAAACCTTAAGTAGTATAAAAGTGTGCTAACATTAATGAACAAATTCAGCAAGTATGTAGAATACATGATCATTACCCTAAAATTAAATATATTGGTATGCTACCACTGGACAAAATGAAAATGAAGAGAAAGTCCCTTGGAATCAAAAGGAGCAAGATGCCTGCAATAGAAGCAGAGAGGTATATAGATGAATTTCATACAGAACATAAAAAGTGTTGAAGGAAATTACAGAGACCTATGTTAGGAGGAAGTATATATGGACTGGAAGATTCTATGTTATAAAGATTACCGTCAAACTAGTTTATGACTTAATGGGATTCTTGCCAAAATATCAGTTTGCTTTTATTCTAGAAGTTAATAAAATGTCTCCCAGGTTTTCATTTGAAAATGCAAAGACTCATGAATAGCCAAAACATTATAGAAAAATAGCAGAAATTTTAAGAAATCAAAATTCCTGGTTTAATTAATATTCTAAGTTTGATAAAATATTTGAATGAATAATGCACTACATGCATAAATACTATTTTATATTTAAATAAATACAGTAAATATTTGTTAGTAATTGTCTTAGATTGCATCAAACTTTATAATGTCAAAGCATTTTGAAATATTTTAGGCTTGGAAGGTTAGTCAATACTAAATTTAATTTAATTTTTTTTACCAATATGCACTATTTGGTTTGTAGCTATTTCAATCAGATGATGAACTGATGAATTTGATCTGTGCAACTGTATCTGTACATTGGAGTATTCCAAAAGGTAATAATTTATAGTAAATTCCACAACCTTGATATTATCCATGTAACTTTGGCATTTTATCACTGTGAAAAAGCACATTTACAAAAATACATTCTTGTTCTGCTTAAATGATTATTTAAATCTTAAATATGTGGGAAGACTACTCTTCTAGTTTTGTTTTCATGAATCCTTTTGTGCACAATATTGAATAACTATCCTAATTATGCAATTTCAAGCAATAACAACATTGATAAAGAAAAAAACCTGAAACTTTAAAGAGGTGTTTGGCTTGAAAATAGAACTGTATGAGTTTATAAAAAAAAGACACAGGGTGGCGCTGCAGGCTAAGATTGTGTTTAAAAAAGCACCAAAATATCGGAATCACTTTTTGCAGTTTCAGAACAAAAGACCCAGGCAAGAGGTTTGCGAGCACTCGGAGATATAGAGGGGTTTGGGCAAGGATAAAATAGATTAATGTGACATTAAGAGCAACGTTGTGAAGATTCCTCCAAAGAAGAAATCATAATTCAGCATTTCAAAGCATTTGGAGACTGCTAGAGGATTGGAGGCAAGCACTCACTTCCTCACCATGGAGAAGCTGGAGAGAATTCACCCAAACAGGCAAGTAATAGCTTATATTTTTATGCTGGTTCTGGTTCACGTTTTCAGTGAGCCGACAACTCGATACTCTATCTTGGAGGAAACAGAAAGTGGCTCCTTTGTAGCCCATCTGGCCAAGGATCTGGGCCTGGGATCTGGAGAGCTGGCTGCCAGGTCTGCAAGGGTGGTGTCTGATGATTACAAGCAGAGATTGCTGCTAGATCCTGAGACTGGAGATTTGCTTCTGAGGGAGAAACTAGACCGGGAACAGTTGTGTGGCTCTGTGGATCCCTGTGTGCTACATTTCCAGGAGCTCTTGAAAAGCCAGTGCAATATTTTCAAGGAGAATTGTTGGTCCAAGACATAAATGATCATGCTCCAGAATTCCCAGATAGGGAAATGCTCTTGAAAATACTGGAAAACAGCCAGCCAGGTACTTTGTTCCCATTAAATTTAGCTCAGGATTTGGATGTGGGCAGCAATGGGCTTCAACAATACACAGTCAGCTCCAACACTCATTTTCATGTCCTCACTCGAAATCATAGTGAGGGCAAGAAATACCCAGAGCTGGTGCAGGACAGAGCCCTAGACAGAGAGGAGCTGGCAGAGCTGAGCTTAACCCTCACTGCTCTGGATGGGGGGTCTCCACCTATGTCAGGAACAGCCATGGTTCGAATCCTGATCATGGACATCAATGACAATGCTCCTGAATTTGTGAGCACCCCCTATGAGGTGCAGGTCCTGGAGAGCAGTCCCCCAGGCTCCCCAGTCCTGACTGTCTCAGCAAGGGATGCAGATGCTGGTAACTTTGGGAGAGTTTCATATGGCTTTTTCCAAGCTTCAGATGAAATTCAACAATCATTCTCAATAAACAAAGTCACTGGAGAAATAAGACTGAAAAAGAAATTGGACTTTGAAAAAACTAAGTCTTACCACTTGAAAATTGAGGCAACAGATGGAGGAGGTCTTTCTGGGAAGGGCTCTGTGCTTATAGAGGTGGTGGATGTGAATGACAATGCCCCAGAGCTGACCATTTCTTCACTGACCAGTTCAGTCCCAGAAAATGCTCCTGAGGCCATAGTCAGCATCTTCAGAATTGGAGACAGGGGTTCTGGAGAGAATGGAAAGATGGTTTGTTCTATTCCAGAAAGCCTGCCATTCATTCTAAAATCCACTTTTAAGAACTTCTACACGCTGGTGACAGAGAGCCCACTGGACAGAGAAAGCAAAGCTGAATACAACATCACCATCACTGTCTCTGACATGGGCACACCCAGGCTCACAACCCAGCACACCACAACGGTGCAGGTGTCTGACATTAACGACAATGCCCCCGCCTTCACTCAAACCTCCTACACCCTGTTTGTCCACGAGAACAACAGCCCCGCCCTGCACATAGGCACCATCAGGGCCACAGACTCAGACTCAGGCTCCAATGCCCACATCACCTACTCGCTGCTGCCATCCCACGACCCGCAGCTGGCCCTGGACTCGGTCATCTCCATCAATGACAACAATGGGCAGCTGTTCGCGCTCAGGACGCTGGACTATGAGGTCCTACAGGTCTTCGAGTTCTACGTGTGCGCCACAGACCAAGGCTTGCCCATGCTCAGCACCCAAGCGTTGGTGCGAATACTGGTGTTAGATGACAACGACAATGTGCCTTTTGTGCTCTATCCAATGCAGAACTCCTCTGCGCCCTCCACTGAGCTGATGCCCAGGGCGGCAGAACCTGGCTACCTTGTCACCAAGGTGGTGGCGGTGGACCGAGACTCTGGCCAGAATGCCTGGCTGTCGTTCCAGCTGCTCAAGGCCACGGAGCCCGGACTCTTCAGCGTGTGGGCACACAATGGCGAGGTGCGCACCACCAGGCTGCTGAGCGAGCGAGATGCGCCCAAGCACAGGCTACTACTGCTGGTCAAGGACAATGGCGAGCCTCCTCGCTCTGCCAGTGTCATGCTGCATATTCTGGTGGTGGCTTTTCTCAACCTTACCTGCCTCTGCCAGAGGTGGCGCGCGACCCTACACAGGATGAAGATGAGCTTACACTCTACCTGGTCATCGCCTTGGCGTCTGTGTCTTCACTCTTCCTCCTGTCTGTGCTGCTGTTCGTGGGGGTGAGGCTGTGTGGGAGGGTCAGGGCGTCCTCTCTGGGTGGCCGCTCTGTGCCTGAGGGACACTTTCCTGGCCACCTGGTGGACATCAGGGGTGCAGAGACCCTGTCTCAGAGCTATGAGTATGAGGTGTATCTGACAGGAGACTCTGGGACTGGTGAGCTCAAATTCCTCAAACCCATGATCCCCAACCTGTTGGTTCAGGACTCTGGGAGAGAAGTTAAGGAAAGGCCCTACTGCAGGGATAGCTTTGTATTCAGCTAAGTCAGCGGTTCTCAACATGTGGATTATGACCTCATGAATGACCCTTTTACTAGGGTCACCTAAGACCATCAGAAAACACAGATACTTATGATACATTACAGTAGCAAAATTACAGTTGTTACATAGCAATGGAAATAATATCATGGTTGGGTGTCACCACAATATGAAGAATTTATTAGAAGGTTGAAATATTCGGAACGTTGAGAACCCACTGAGCTATGTGTTGTAACTCCCTAAGTGTTATACAATGCTTTTCTTTTAAGAAATGGTCTTGTTTCTATGAAGTTCTCTACTAGTATATTTATATCCTTAATAGTACTGATAGTTTCTTTCTTATTGCTATCAAGACAATGGGTTTATAGCTGTAATAAAGCATATTTCATATTTTCTTCACATATGAATATCTCTTGGTGATTAATTCTACCATAACCATAAATAAACTTTCTTTGAATGAAACTCTTAATGATCTTCTGAGAGATTTTACTGTTCTCAAGAGAAATTGCATTTGTGTATATATTTGTGGCACCTGCTTTTTCCATGCAATTTCGTCTTTTCAAAGTAGATTGTTTAAAATTACATTGCCTGGATCTTTCTGCATGAATAGGAAGCAGCGTTAGGGCATGTTCACTACCCGGCTAAGTGCCCTGAATAGCCACGTCATAAAATTTAAAGTGTGTATGAATGTACAGAAAGGTTGTGACACTTTTTGTTTGTGAGCTTCAGGCATGCTAGTGGTTCTACTTACTTGGTTACTAGTATTCTTGAAATACTACTGTTAAAATTTTGAATTCTTTTTTTTGTTTGTTTGTTTTTTTGGTTTTTCGAGACAGGGTTTCTCTGTGTAGCCCTGGCTGTCCTGGACTCACGTTGTAGACGAGGCTGGCCTCGAACTCGCAAAGATCCGCCTGCCTCTGCCTCCCAAGTGCTGGGATTAAAGGCGTGCGCCACCACTGCCCGGCTTAAATTTTGAATTCTTATTTGACAAAATTTAGAGAGAAAATATGTTATTTCTCATCCCATTTATTAAATACAACTGTTAAACCACTGCTTTGACATAATAGTTTTTATTAATTAATCTCAGAATCAGAACTACATCCTATCTTTCTAAAATGGAAAATGCAGGGTTTGGGGGGCATCTCATTTATCTTTTTCTTCCTCATACAAAGAAATTCACACATAGTGTAATGTGTGTGTGTGTGTTTTCCAGAAGCTTCTTCCACCTTTCAAATGAGGAAATTTCTTTCAAAGTTTGGGTATTCTGTTTGATTCTGGTTATTAGTAGATTTCAAAATTTTGACTTTGTGTTGTTTGGTGGCTGTGAGTAGAGTTTATCAATCAGCAAAAACAATTTTTGGTGTTACATCTTTTTGTTTTCATTGTTCAGTCACTTTAAGATAAACTAATGAATAATAATGAATATTGTTTTGTTTGTTAATACATTGGAGCAGTAGCATATTTATTGATTTGTAATTGCAGCATTTTCTTGTGTTCAATAAGCTTGGTGAACTGATTTTGTTTGATTTCTAACTGATTACATGAATGTCAGAAAAACTATATCAAAGTTTCTTGACATTTGGCAGAAAAATTGGCCATTGAAAAGCGTTCTTTATATTATACTATTTAATTTTTAAATTTTAACTATTAGTTTACTAATAGTAGTGAAATAATCGTACTTTAAAAAAAAACCCTCAAATTACTCCATGACCAAAGCCAAGAAACAGTGAAAAGGCAAATTACTGGCAGGTTAAATTCTTGTTGAAATGCAGATTTTAGTCATTCAATTTTTTAAAAAGCAATGAATAACAATGAAAATCAGTAAGCCACACATAGAAAACCTGGAAGTGGGAAGGAGACGTGTTTGGAAGAAGAGCTGTGTCAGGAGAGGGAAGGTATAAGAGAGGAGATTTGGAGTGTAAGAAAAGACTAAGCAATAGCTGGAGAGGTAGTGACTGACAGTTTCTACACTGATGAGTCTACATATTCAGGGGATTCAGAGAAACCTAATCAGGATCTATAAATCACAAATCACACTTTCTGGTACCATAGGAATGTTCCTCAACACAATTCCAGAACAGGAAAAATATTAAAATAATCGTACAAAATGGTGTATTTCTTTTATTTTTATTTTTATTTTTTTCCTTTATTTTTTATTTCTTCAAGTTACATCTCAATCGCAGTCCCCTCCCTATTCCCCCTCCAGTCCCACCCTCCCACCCTCAACCCCCCATCCTCTTCCCTTTTCTTTTCTTTAAAGTTTAAGGTATATCTTATTTCCCCGTACAGTTTTCCCTTTCACTCCAATAAATGGCTCTTTCTCTTATAACAAATAAAATACAGTACAAGAGAGGTAATTAGGCCACAGTTATGAGGGTTATATGGCTTAACGTACTTTCCCAATGACCAGTCCATATGTATTTGGTACCTGACTTTAACATTCTACTATCTAAACATCTCCATGAGTTTAAAGGTCTATATCTGACTCAACATTTTTACTAACTTGCAACACAATTTTAAAAGTATCTTCTTAGATCTATAACACTCTCTTGACTCCTAAACAATTCAAAATTTAATTATGAGACTCTAGCTATCTGTTCTTCAACCACCTCAGAGACCTGAGAGGGATAAATATATCTGATTTTATAGGAAGTACAGGGCCTGCAGCTTCCCAAACTAAGAAATGACATACCGGTGGCTGCCTGGACAGTTCCCATTTTCTCTCCATACATTACAGCATCGATCTTCAGTCATTTGGCCCCATTTCTCTGACAGACATTGATTGTAGAGCAGGGGTTATGAAGGACTTACCTACCCTGTCTTGGCAGAGCTATGCTGTCGAATTACCTGCTTCCAGGTTTTGTCCTTTTTGGACAGCATTCTGTCTACAGTTGGGGCAAGGGGCTTTTCCTACCATAGATAGGCTTGTGACTAATTCAATCATCTCCCACTGGAGATTTTTCGATGCTCATCTTCTACTTGGAGGAGAATTGGGGGTGCTCTCAGGAGTTGATATGTCTTTATATAAAAAAATCTAAAGTTACGAAAACATCTTTGAATGCCATATTCTGCAGATCTCTTGAGGTTTTTGAAGAGGACCTATCAATCTCTTATATTAGGGTAAGCAGATGTTGCTTGTCTCTTAGCAGGTTTATTTCTGATTAGCTTAGCAAGTAACTATAATAGGATGTCATAGTACCTAACTGAATGACCGGCTTGCATAACCATTAGTTTGCATTTCTTAATTACCCTAAACAGTTTATGACAATTAGGAGTAAAAGGCCGAAACATCACATTTCATTTTTTTTTCTTTACCTCCTAACCCTTCCATTCCATTTCTCTGGGGTGGGGTGTCCTTATATAACAGTCCCTCATCTCAATTGAGAGGTCGTACGAGGGCCAAGAACCTCTTCATTCATTGGGGATCTACAAAGCAGTACCATCAGTGAAAAGTGTCTCGTTGCCTGGGAGAGAGAACTACTAAACAAACAAACCAATAAGCATACAATAAATAAAAAAAACTAAAAAATAGAAAAAATATAACTAATATATAAAAAATAAATAAAGAATAAAAATTAAAAATAAGAAGTCTATGTCCAAGTTCCCTTTGGTGTGTTAGTTGTAGTATCAATACCTTCTACTATATAGCTAAAATCCTACAATAAGTGAATAGATGCCATATGTGTCCTTCTGAGTCTGGGTTAGTTCACTCAGGATGAGCTTTTCTAGTTCCATCCATTTGGCTACAAATTGCATAATTTCATTGTTCCTGATAGCTGAATAATATTCCATTGTTTAGATGTACCACAGTTTTTTGACCCATTCTTCGGTTGAGGGACATCTGGGTTGTTTCCAGTTTCTAGCTATTACAAATAAGGCTGCTATAAACATAGATTAGGAAACTTCCATATGATTCCGTGAAGAGGCATTTGGGTGTATACCCAGAAGTGGTATGGCTGGGTCCTGAGGCAGAGCTATACCAAGTTTTTTAAGATATCACCAGACTGACCTCCATAGTGGTTACACAAGCCTGCATTCCCACCAGCAATGGAGTAGGGTACCCCTTTCTCCACACCCTCTCCATCATGTGATGTCATTTGAGTTTTTGATCCTAGCCATTCTGACAGGTGTGAGATGGAATCTCAGAGTCGTCTTGAGTTGCATTTCTCTGATGATTAAGGATGTTTAGCATTTCTTCAAGTGTCTCTCAGCCATTAGGGATTCCTCCTTTGTGAATTCTCTATTTAGCTCTGTCCCCCATTTTTTTATTGGATTATTTGGTTTCTTGGCATTTAATTTCTTGAGTTCTTTGTAGATTTTGGATATTAGCCCTCTGTCAGATGTGGGGTTGGTGAAGATTTTCTCCCAGTCTGTAGGCTGCCGTTTTGTTCGAATGACATGACCTTTGCCTTACAGAAGCTTTTCAGTTTCATGAGGTCCCACTTATTGATTATTGATCTCAAGTCCTGAGCTGTTGGTGTTCTGTTCAGGAAGTTGTCGCCTGTGCCAATTAGTTCGAGGGTTTCTCCCACTTTTTCTTCTAGTAGATTTAGTGTGACCGGCCTTATGTTAAGGTCTTTGATCCACTTGGACTTAAGTTTTGTACAGGGTGATAAGTATGGGTCTAACTTCATTCTTTTACAAATGGACATCCAGTTGGACCAGCACCATTTGTTGAAGATGCTGTCCTTCTTCCATTGTGCCATTTTGGCTTCTTTATCAAAAATTAGGTGGCAATAAGTGTGTGGGTCTATTTCTGGATCTTCAATTCGATTCCATTGATCTACTGGTCTGTTTCTATACCAATACCATGCTGTTTTTACAACTATTGCTCTGTAGTACAGCTTGATATCTGGGATGGTAATACCTCCAGATGGTTTTTTTTTTTTTTTTTTTTTGTACAGGATTGATTTAGCTATTCTGGGCTTTTTGTTGTTCCATATGAAATTGAGGCTAGCTCTTTCCAAGTCTATAAAAAATTGTGTTGGTATTTGGAATTGCATTGAATCTATATATTGCTTTTGGTAGGATGGCCATTTTTATTATGTTGATCCTACCTATCCATGAGCATGGAAGATCTTTCCATCCTCTAAAGGCCTCTTCCATTTCTTTCTTCAAGGGCTTGATGTTCTTGTTGTACTGGTCCTTTACTTGCTTGGTTAGAGTTACCCCCAGGTATTTTATGTTGTTTGTGGCTATTGTGAAGGGGGTTGTTTCCATTATTTCTTCCTCAGCCCATTTGTTTGTTGTATAAAGAAGGGCTTCTGATTTTTTTGAATTAATTTTGTATCCAGCCACTTTGCTGAAGGTGTTTATCAGCTGTAAGAGTTCTCTGGTGTAATTTTTGGGGTCGCTTATGTATACTATCATATCATCTGCAAATAGGGATAATTTGACTTCTTCGTTTCTGATGTTTATCCCCTTGATGTCCTTTAGTTGTGTTATTGCTCTAGCAAGAACTTCAAGTACTATATTGAAGAGATATGGTGAAAGTGGACATCCTTGTCTTGTCCCTGAGTTTAGAGGAAATGCTTCAAGTTTCTCTCCATTTATTTTGATGTTGGCCACTGGCCTGCTGTATATTGCCTTTATTATTTCTTGGTATGGCCCTTGTATGCCCCTTCTCTCCAGAACTTTTAGCATGAAGGGATGTTGGATTTTTTCAAATGTTTTTTCTGCATCTAGCGAGATTATCATGTGTTTTTTCTTTCATCTTGTTTATATGGTGAATGACGTTGATAGACTTTCGTATGTTGAACAATCCCTGCATCCCTGGGATGAAGCCTACTTGATCATGGTGTATGATACTTTTGATGTGTTCTTGAATTCGGTTTACTAGTATTTTAGTAAGTATTTTTGCATCTATGTTCATGAGGGAGATTGGTCTGAAGTTCTCTTTCTTTGTTGGGTCTTTGTGTGGTTTAGGAATCAGGGTGATTGTGGCCTCATAGAATGAGTTTGGCAATGTTCTTTCAGATTCTATTTTGTGAAAGAGTTTGAAAAGTATTGGTGTTAGCTCCTCTTTGAAGGTCCGGTAGAATTCTGTGCTAAAGCCATCTGGCCCTGGGCTTTTTTTGGTTGGGAGATTTGTAATGACTGTTTCTATTTCCTTAGGGGTTATAGGGCTGTTTAATCTGTTTATCTTATCTTGATTTAACTTCGGTAGGTGGAATCTATCAAGAAAATTGTCCATTTCACTTAAGTTTTCAAATTTGGTGGAGTATAGATTTTTAAAGTAGGATCCAAATATTCTCTGGATTTCCTCAATGTCTGTTGTTATTTCACCCTTTTCATTTCTGATTTTGTTGATTTGTGTTTTCTCCCTCTGTCTTTTAGTTAATTTGGCTAAGGGTCTGTCTATTTTGTTGATTTTCTCAAAGAACCAACTCTTGGTTTCATTGATTCTTTGTATAGTTCTTTTTGTTTCTAAGTTGTTGATTTCAGCCCTAAGTTTGATGATCTCCTGCCTTCTGCTCCTCTTGGGAGTGTTTGCTTCTTTTTTTCCAATTCACCCAGTTTAGCTGTTAATTTGCTAGTATGAGCTGTCACAATTTTCTTTTTGAAGGCACTTAGTGCTATGAACTTTCCTCGTAGCACAGCTTTCATTGTGTCCCATAGGTTTGGGTATGTTGTGTCTTCATTTTCGTTGGATTTTAAGAAGTCTTTGATTTCCTTCTTTATTTCTTCCCTGACCCAGTGGTCCTCTAGTAAAGAGTTGTTCAATTTCCACGTGAGTGTAGACTTTCTGTTGATTCTTTTGCTATTGAAGTCCAGCTTTATTCCATGGTGGTCTGATAAGATACAAGGGGTTATTTCAATTTTCTTGTATCTGTTGAGGCTATCTTTGTGTCCAAGTATATGGTCGATTTTGGAGAAGGTTCCATGAAGTGCTGAGAAGAAATTGAATTCTTTTGTGTTTGGGTGAAACATTCTGTAGATATCTGTTAGGTCCATTTGGTTCATGATCTCTGTTAGACTCATTATTTCTCTGTTTGGCTTCTGTCTTGATGATCTCTCCATAGTTGTGAGTGGGGTGTTGAAGTCTCCCACTATTAAAGTGTTTGGATCGATGTGTGATTTAAGTTTTAGAAGTGTTTCTTTTATAAATGTAGGTGCCTTTGTATTTGGGGCATAGATGTTCAATATTGAGATGACCTCTTGGTGGATATTTCCTTTAATGAGTATGTAATGTCCTTCTCTGTCTTTTTTTATTAACTTCAATTGTAAGTCTATTTTGTTTGATATTAGGGTGGCTACTCCAGCTTGTTTCCTTGGTCCATTTGCTTGGAAAACCTTTCCCAGCCCTTTACTCTGAGATAGTGTTTATCTTCAATAGTGACGTGTGTTTCTTGTATACAGCAAAAAGATGGGTCTTGTTTACGGATCCAGTCTGTAAGTCTGTGTCTTTTTATTGGCGAGTTGAGTCCATTGATGTTGATGGATATTAGTGACCAGGGATTGTTATTTCCCATTATTTTGGTATAGCTGGCTGTCTTGTGTTTCTCTTTTGTTTAGTTGCTGTGGAGGTTTCTATTTCCTCTGGTTTCTTGGGTGTTGTTATCTTCTCTGGGTTGGAATTTTCCTTCTAGGATCTTCTGTAGGTCTGGGTTTGTGAGGAGATATTCTTCTATGTTGATAGAGAGTTTTGTTGGATATAGTAGTCTGGCTGGGCACCTATGTTCTCTCAGGGCTTGTAGGACATCTGTCCAGGCTTTTCTAGCTTTTAAAGTTTCTGAGGAGAAGTCAGGTGTGATTCTGATGGTTCTGCCATTGTATGTGACTTGGCCTTTTTCTCTTACAGCTTTTAATATCCTTTTTTTGTTCTCTACATTTGGAGTTTCTATTATTATGTGGCGAGAGGTGTTTCTTCTGATCTAATCTGTTTGGTGTTCTGTAAGCCTCTTGGATTTTTACTGGCATCTCTTTCTTTAGGTTTGGGAAGTTTTCTTCTATGATTTTGTTGAAGATATTTCCTGGACCATGGAGTCGGGAGTCTTCTCTTTCCTCTATGCCTATAATTCTTAGGTTCCATCTTTTCACTGAGTCCTTGATTTCTTGGATGTTGTGGGTGAGAGATTTTTTAGCTTTCTCATTTTCTTTGGATGTTGTACTGATTTCTTCCATCGAATCTTCCATGCCTGAGATCCTGTCTTCCATCTCTTGCATTCTATTTTTCATCCTCACATCCGTAGTTCCTGTTCTCTTCTCTTGATTCTCCATTTCCTCTTTTAACTCTGACTGTGGTTTCTTTATTGTTTCCATTTCTATTTTCATGTCTTGAATGGTAGTGTTCGTTTTGTACATTTCCTTCTCCAGTTTGCTTGTTTTTGTCTGGAGATCTTTCATTGCTTTATCCTTTTCCTGTTCAAGCTGGGTCACCTTGGCTTGTAGCTCTTTAATGATGTTATCCGTTGTTTTGACTTGTAAGATTGTGGCTTCTTTGAATTCCTTCATAGTTTTAAGTTCTTCTTGAAGGGACTTTATCACTTTCCATACTGTAGAATTGTCATCATTTTCATGTGTTTCCATTGTGGTGAGGTGGTTCGGGCTGGACGGAATAGCGTTGTTTTCTTTTGTTGGAGACATTTCGCTCTGTTTTTTTTTTTTTGTCTCTGGCCTCTGGCCATGTGGAATTTTCTGTCTTCTGGACTTGGGTCCAAAGGGGGCACTGTGGTGTAGGATTCGAGTTGCCTTACTCCACCCCTATAAGGTGAGTCATTCAGTCCCGCCTCCCAGGTGGGGACCTAATTAATTCAGGTGGCAGAGCTGTTTACAAGTAAGCTCTGATTCCCCGCCGGAAGGGCCTGTACTAGTACATAAGACCAATCTACGACCGTTTCAAATATCTCGCAGTTTGCCCGGGGTTGGTTCCTGTGGCGGGTAAGTCTGCAGTTCAGCTGCAGTAGCCTTGCTGCTCCTGCAGCTTGGAAACTGGCCAGTGACGTCACAGACTGCGATCTGTGGTCTGAAGGCACTTTGCAGGGTATTTCCCACTCACTTCCAAGGGTCGCAACCTTTCGCTAGATAATTGGATCTTCTGTGTGAGACCTGGGAGTGCCCAGCAGGGTGGGGATTATCTCTTCGTGGTTTCTGAATCTGCCGGCTGGGTATTAGGTTGGAACTTACCGGGGATATCTCTTTTTGGGGGGATGGGTTATCTCGATTCCCAAGTCCAGAGGCTTCCTAGCGTGTTCGAGATTTGGAAGGGGCATCCTGCCCAGGCATCTTCTGTAGTCCCTGTGTAGCTGGGTGAGATTTAGAACAGGTCGTGCCCTTTTTACAGCATCCTGGAACACTTGCCGCCTTGTGATTGTTGACCCCGAAATCAAAATACATCCGCGCCGGCCGCCACCATCTTGGATCCCCCGGTGTATTTCTTTTAAAGGAGCATCAGTGAAGCTAAGAACTTTCTTTTAAACCTCAATAATGAAATTAAAGACAATGCCTATAAATTCCTAAAAAAAGAAGTATTCTTGACTCTAGTCTTTAAAGATGAAATTTTTGGGCAAAGACTGAGAGAATTAATTGAGTTTCATAGGCACCGAGAGAAACAGTTTTAATGGAATTTTAGACAGAAGGAAAACAATCACAAATGGATTTCAGAATTGTGGGAAGAAGTTGAAAGTAACAGGAAAGGTTACAAGTGAATAGTGACCAGGTGTTGACTGTATAAGGTGAGATTAGTGGCATCTTAAAATTCATGAGAACAATAATACAAAGGCAGATGGACACGAAGAAAAGAGAGAAATCATGAAACCTTTTAAAAATGAAAAGAAGCTGTGCTTGGTGGCACATTCCTTCAATCTCAAGGTAGAGGCAGGTGAATCACTGAGTTGGAGGCCAGCCTGGTCTAGATAGTGAGTAGCAGGCTCTCTAAGTTTACATAGTGAGACCCTGTCTCAAAAAAGTTTGGTTTTCTAAAACATTTATTTCTTACTCCTTTTTCTTCTGATCATTAATTCATGAGAATATTTTGTATGATAATTTAGGTTTTGGAGGAGACTTTTAAGATTTTCCTCTTTCTTTTAAATATCTTTCTGTGCACCTAACTATAATATATATTTCTTTAATTTTACTGTTTCAGTAGGTATTCCTTAAAGAATTTTATGTGGAAATTAAATCTATTTTTAGAAAAACAAACAGTTTTCTATTTGAATCTTGCCTTTTCTCCCTTCTCCTTATTATTTCTTTCGGAAAATTTATTTTTTGAGATTCTCATTCTATTACCCATACCCCTTGACTTTACATTTTTGTTTCTCCTAATTGTGCCAGCAGGCTGTCCCTATATCACCTCAGCTTGCCCCAAGTGTTTCAATTAACAAAGATGTACAAGTATCTGAGGGTTATATTTATAGATTGTGTTTCAATGATAATTTATTTTGAGCTTTATTATTTTTAACAATTAAATATCTCAGGTGATTTTTGTTTGCCTTGGGATTGAGTTCCCTTCTCTCAGTTCTCCGTTGTTTCCTCTGGATATAAAGCATTGAAGTTACCATATCTTCATTATGGAAAACACATACACACACCTCCATAATATACATGTTCAAACATTTGTCAGGAAGATATATTGCACCATCATATGTAACATCTCCTTGCTGGTTACCATACATTTAATGTTGTGGAATTATTATCACAAACCTCAGCTGTTCTATCCTCTACTTTGCTTGTAAATCTATGTGCAAGGAGGGAAAATTCATGAGGAAATCACTTCTTTCTAATAATTTTTTTCATATTCAATGACTGCTTTGACTACCTTTCTTTTCCTCACCTCCTCCTTTGTTCTCACTCTTGTTCCTTTTTGTTTCTTCATTCCTCCACTTTTAGTTCACTTGTACCAGAGATTTAGACTCAAGAAGAACATTACATAAGGTTTGTGTATGTGTTGATTATGTGCAGCATATTTGGTAAAAATAACATTTGAATGATTTTAGGTGACAAAATGATGTGAACTATTTGGTCATGGATGTCTTTGATTAGCTTATCATATTTGTCACACACAATGTCTTGTTAACCTTTAATGAACCAAACTGTCAAAATTTCACAAGGAAAAATACTGTTACATTTGACAAATAATGCAAAATGCCATTTTAAATTCAAAACTGAAGAAAATATAAAATCTGATCAATCATATATGTTATACAAAGATATTAAAACAGTCCATTTCACATGTTGAATTATTACAAATGTTCATATGAGAACTAAAACAAACATATAACCTTGTAAATGTAGTGAACATATCAAATATATTGGGTACCAGCAACTCTGAATAGATTATGACATCCAGTCAAAAGGACATTGTAAGAAAGAAATGACGAAACAAATTCTTCTATAGACATACATGGACATGCTGTTTCTTTTTCTAAAGAGTAATCAAATTCAATTATCTGTAAAAGATACAGTTAATTACTATTTCTAATGCAGAGCAGTTCAGTATTTGAAATTTGACCACTGTAATATACTACAGTAACAGTAACATAATTAAATATGATTAATCTCAAAGGGTACACAAAAATTTACTCAGCAAAATTCAGCACATATTGGTGAATAAAATGTTAGCAAATGAATGTGGAAAGGAATTTTGAGTATGTTCAAAAATATACAGTAGCCAGATGTAGTGAAACATACCTTTAATCTCAGTAGGCAGAGTCAAGTGGATCTTTGTGAGTTCAAGATAATCCTGGTCTATATAGGGAGTTTCAGAGCAGCCTAGGATCCATAGTGGCACCCTATCTCAGAAAAAAAAACCTGAACAAATACATATATGGGAAATATCACTAAAGACAAATTATTGAAAATGTTCTGCTGTACATCAGCAATGAGAAAAGGATATCCATCCTGGCTACTACCAAGGTTTTATTACCAGTCTCAGCCAGAGGAATCAGGCAAAGAGGAAGCAAAAAGCCACGACCATTAGAACAGAATAAATAAAACTATATTTTAAATGATGTAATTATATACGTAAAAATCATGAAGGCTCTGCAATCAGAAGTGATAAGTGATGTCAGGAATGCCAGTGGATCGAAGGTCAACAGCATGTATGAGCTCTGTTTATATGAAAAAAGAGTGAAATTTTTAACTGTCATTTAAAATTGCTTCCAAATTTGTAACTACCTGGAAACAAATCTAATAGGAGACTTGTAAAACAGGAAGATCAAACATTATTGAGAAAAATATAAAGATCTAAATAAATCGATGAATGCTCAATAGTCACTACTGGAAAGACTCCGTGGTTGGAACACTGTCCTTCAAACAATCAATAGAAATTGTAAACTCTTAAGCAAACCTTCAACAATCTCCTTTGTGAATTTGATGGGCTGAATATATTCTTTGCATGTAAATACAAAGAAAAAATAATAAAGCAGTCTAGACCCAACTAAAACTGAATATACTATAAGAGTAGTGTGACTCATAGAAGAAAGAATTGATGACACAGCCTTCATTTAAATTAAATCTTCTCTGCAACAAAATTCTACAAAGAAAATTAAAACAAACAAACAAAAAACAAGTCATGAAACAGGAGCAAATGCTGGCAACAGATGTGTTTGATAAGAGACAGCTGTCCAAAATACATAAAGACTTTCAAGGCTCATCATTAAGAAAACAGTATTAGAACCCTCCCCACCAGTCCCATGCCTGATGGGTACACCTGAGGCACAGACAGCAGATATGAGCTGCACGCTGTCCCCGAGGTCCTACCTTCCTGAGGAGGCCTGCAGATCCCCAGAAACATACAGGTTAGACCTCTCCCCAACAATTCTCTGCCTGCCTGGACCTCCTGGGGCACAGCCAGCAGAGGTGAACTTCATTCTGTCCCCTGAGCTCTATTGTCAGGCCCACAGCTCTGCCTCACTTCCTGAGAGGCCTGCAGGACTCAAGGAACATTCAGGTCCCCCTGGGACACAGCAAGCAAAGGTGAGCAGCATGTTGTTCCCTGAGATCTATTGTCACACCTATGGCTCTATCTCCTTCCAAAAGGAGTCCTGCTGGCATCAGGAACATCTAGCCAACAACAGGGACAACCAGATGGCTAAAGGTCAGTGTAAGAACACGATTAACAAGAACCAGGGCAATATGGCACCACCAGAGCTCAGTTATCCTACTATACACAGCAAGCCCCGTATATCCTAATACAGGAAAAGCACAAGAAGATGACCTTAAGCCCAATCATATAAAGATGATAGAGGTCTTTAAAAAGAAAATGTATAAAACCCTTAAATAAATACAGGAGAATACAATCAAACAGGTGAATGAAATGAATTAAAAACCATTCAAGACCTAAAAATGGAAATAGAAGCAACAAAGAAAACACAAACTGAAAGAATCCTGGAGTTGGAAAAGCCTAGGGAAGAGAACAGGAACTACAGACACAAGCATCCTCAACATAATACAAGAGATGGAAGAGAAAATCTCGGCATAGAAGATACAATTGAGGAAATTGATATATCAGTCAAAGAAAATTTAAATCTAAAAAGTTCCTGATACAAAACACCCAAGAAATCTGGGACACTATTAGAAGATTAAATCTAAGAATAATAGGAATAGAAGAAGGAGAAGACTCCCAGCACAAAGTCCAGAAAATATTTTCAACAAAATCAAGAAGAACCTTCCCCAACCTAAAGAAAGAGATGCCTATAAAAATACAAGAAACTTACAGATCACCAAATAATTGGACCAGAAAATAAAATCCTCCTGCCACATTATAATCAAAACACTAAATGCAGAGAATAAAGAAAGAACATTAAAAGCTGCAAGGAGGAAAGGCCAAGTAATATATAAAGGTACACCGATCAGAATTACACCCAACTTCTCAACAGAGACTCTAAAAGCCAAAAGACTTGGGAAGATCCAATTCAGACTCTAGGAGACCACAGATGTCAGCCCAGACTACTATACCAAGCAAAACCTTTGATCACCATAGATGGAAAAAAACAAGATATTCAACAACAAAGCCAAATTTAAACACTATCTATCCACAAATCCAGCCTTACAGAAGATAGTAGAAGGAAAACTCCAACCCATGGAGATTAACTATACCTAAGAAAACACAGGAAATAAATAACCCCGTGCCAGCAAAACAAAAAGAAGGGAAACACAGACACATGCAAACACACAAACACACATATGCAAACACACACATATGCAAACACACACCCTTGCATGTGTGCACTCTACCACTATCAACATCAAAATAACAATCATTAGTCATTAATACCTCTCAACATCAGTGGACTAAATTCCCTAATAAAAAGACACAGACTAATAGAATGGATGCATAACAGGATCCACCATTCTGTTCCATACAAGAAACACACCTCAGCAACAAAGAGACACTATCTCGGAGTAAAGGGCTGGAAAAAAGATTTTCCAAGAAAATGGACCCAAGAATCAAGCTGGAGTAGCCATTGTAATATCTAATAAAATATAATTTTAACCAAAAGTAATCAAAAGAGATAGTGAAGGACACTTTGCACAGGTCAGAAGAAAAATCTACCAAGATGGTGTCTCAATTCTGAACAGCTATGCCCCAAATGCAAGGTCACCATCATTCATAAAAGTAACATTACCAAAGCTTAAATCACACATTGAACCACAAATTAATAGTGGGAGATTTCAACACCCCACTCTTGCTAGTGGACAAATTAATGAGACAGAAACTAAACAGTGAAACTAACAAACATTATGAAGCAAATGGACCTAACAAATATCTACAGAACATTTCACTCAAACAAAAAAGAATATATCTTCTTCTCAGAACCTCATGGAACATTATAAAAAATTGACCAGGTATCTAGTGATGAAACCAGCCTCAACAGATGCAAGAATATTAAAAAAAACCCTTTGTTACCTTATCAGACCACCATGGATTAACTCTGGACTTCAACAAAAGTAGAAACAACACAAAGCCTACAAACTCATGAAAACTGAGCAACTTTCTACTCAATGACCACTGGGCCAGGGAAAAAATATAAAAGAAATTAAAGACTTTCTAGAATTCAATGAAAATGAAGGCACAACATACCCAAACTTATGGGACACAACAAAAGCAGTGCTAAGAAGAAAGTTCATAGCTAAGTACCTTCACAAAGAAATTGGAGAGTTGTTACGCTAGGAATTTAAAATCACACCTAAAAGCTCTACAACAAAAAAATAAATGAACACACCAGAGAGGAGAAGATGGCAGGAAATAATCAAACTCAGGACTGAAATCAATAAGTTAGAAGCAAGGAGAACAATATAAAGAATCAACAAAACCAATAACTAGTTCTTTGAGAAAAACCACAAGTTAAATGAACACTTAGCCAAACTAACTAAAAAGTAGAGAAACAGTATTCAAATTAATAAAATTAGAAATGAAAATGGGTCAAATCAACAGATACCGAGGAAACCCAAAGAATCATTAGGTCTTACTTCAAAAGGCTTTATTCTACAAAATTGGAAATTTTAAATGGAATGGATGATTTTCATGATTGATACCACTTACTAAAGTTAAATCAAGATCAGGTAACCAAATTAAACAGTCCTATAACCCCTAAGGAAATAGAAGTAGTCATTAAATTCTCCTGTCAAAAAAAAAAAAAAGCCTAGGATCAGATGCTTTTAGCACAGATTTTTGCCAGACCTTCAAAGGAGAGCTAGTACCAATACTCTTCATACTATTCCACAAAATAGAAACAGAAGGAAGATTGTCAAATTCATCTTTTGAGGGCACAGTTACCCTGATACTAAAACCACAAAAAAGACCCAGCAAAGAAAGAAAATTTGAGACCAAATTTCCCTTATGAACATTGATGCAAAAATACTCAATAAAATACTCACAAACCGAATCCACAAGAACATATCAAAAACACAATCCACTATGATCAAGTAGGCTTCATCTCAGGGATGCAGGGATGGTTCAACACATGAAAATCTATCAATGTAATCCATCTTATAAACAAAATGAAAGAAAAAAAGCAACATTATCATCTCGTTAGATGCTGAAAAAGCCTTTGACAAAATCCAACCCCCCTTCATGGTAAAAGTCTTGGAGAGATCAGGGATACAAGGTGCATATCAAAACACAATAGATGCAATATACATCAAGCAAACAGCCAAGAGCAAATTAAATGGAGAGAAACTTAAAGAAGTTCCACTAAGATCAGGGACAAGTTTCCACTCTCTCTGTACCTATTCAATACAGTACTTGAAGTTCTAGGTAGAGCAATAAGACAACTAAAAGAGATCAAGGGGATACAAATTGGAAAGGAATAAGTCAACGTGTTACTGTTTGAAGATGATAGGATAGTATACATAAGTGACTCCCAAAAGTCTACCAGAGAACTCCTACAGCTGACAAACAACTTCAGCAAAGTGGTTGGATACAAACTTAACTAAAAAAAATCAGTAGCCCTCCTTTACACAAATGATAAATGGGCTGAGAAAGAAATTAGAGAAACAACACCCTTCACAATAGACATAAATAATATAAAATATGTTGGTGTAACCAAGCAAGTGAAAGGCCTGTATGATAAGAACTTCAAGTCTCTGAAGAAATAAATTGAAGAAGATATCAGAAGATAGAAAGATCTTCCATGCTCATGAGTCAGTAGGATGAACAGTAAAACTGGTCATCTTATAAAAACAATCTATAGATTTAATGCAATTCTCACCAAAATTCCAACACAATGTTTACAGACCTTAAAAAGCCATTCTCAACTTCATATGGAAAAATAAAAAGCCTAGGATAGCTAAAACAATCCTGTACAATAAAAGAACTTTGGGAGGTATTACCATCCCTGATTTCATACTGCACTATAGAACAATAGTAATAAAAACTGCATAGCCTGAGGGAGTGAGTGTGGGAGAGTCAGCCCTGCCTTTGGTCTGTTGTGTGGTGGTGTTGGCTAGGGAGAGATGCCTTCCCCTCCCTTTTGCCCTCACCATCATTGGCCAACAGGAGAGCTGGCCCAGATGGGCTCACAGGAGCAGGAGAGATGTCCCTGCCCCTCACACGCTGAAGCACTCAGGAGAACAGGCCCTGCACCTTTCCATAGTAGGGTTGGCCCTGCAAGAGTGGGCTGCAAGTCCAGATCCAGGGCTTTGAGTTGGCCCACTCCAACATCTACCCCATGGATGAACTGCTGGAGTGCAAGAAGAAGCCCCAACCCAAAACTACAGGATCTCTATGACACAGGACAGTTATGGCATATCTCAGAGGAGTTCCAATGAGGCTCCAGCATTGACAAAGTAGCAGAAACCAGAGGCCTCATACCAGACCAAGGAGTCATTTTAATGAACATTTGCAAGCAAAATGTGTGGACAAAAGGGAATATTGATGGGCACACTGAGACACACTGCAGCTTTCAAAATGAGATTTTATTTTTTATGCTAGGACAGATTGCAAGGGTAGAGGGTGTGTATGAGGGGAGGTGGGAGATAAGAGGGAACAGGGTGCATGATGTGAAATTCACATAATAAAATATTTCAATAAAAAATCAATGGCACTGTTTTTTCAATTATTTATTCTAATTTTTTTAAATAAATGTCAGCATTTTGTATAGAGAAATATGTCTATAAAATTATATTTTCTATTGAATTATAATACTTTTGGGTTGTAAAGAAATGTTACACAATAATTTTTTTGGAAACTAAAAAACAAACAAACAAAGAAAAAATCCAAACCAAAACTGCATGGTATTGGTGTAAACACAAACAAGCTGATCAATGTAAGCCAATCAAAGACCTACTAATAAATCCACACACCTAAGAACATTTGAGGGTTTTTTTTATAACCAAAAAGCCAAAACCATACAATTTAAAAAAAAAAGAAAGCATCTTCAACAAATTGTGATGGTCTTACTGGCTGTCTTCATGTAGAAGAATGCAAACAGATCCATATTTATCACTTTGCACAAAATTCAAGTCCTTGTGGATCAAGGACCTCAGCATAAAACCAGATACACTAAATCTAATAGAAAAGAAAGTGGAGTAAAGCCTTGAATACATTGATATAGGAGACATCTTCCTGAACAGAACACCAACAGCTCAGGCACTATGATCAAAAATTAATAAATGGGACCTCATGAAACTTCAAAGTTTCTGTAAGGCAAAGGACACTGTCAATAGGACAAAACAGCAGCCTACAGAATGGGAAAAGATCTTCACCAAGCCAACGTCTGACAGAAGACTAATATTCAAATTATATAAAGAACCCAATAAATTAAACATCAACTAACCAAATAACCCAATTAAAAATGGGATACAGAGCTAATGGTAGAATTATCAACAGAGGAATCTCTAATGGCAGAGAAGTACTTAAAGAAATGTTCAATGTCCTCAGTCATCAGGGAAATGCAAGTCAAAGCAACTCTCAGATTTCATTTTACACCCAGCAGAATGGCTAAGATGAAAAATTCAAGTGATAGCAATTGTTGGTGAAGATGTTGATCAAGGAGAACACTCCTCTATTGCTGGTGGTTTCTCAGAAAATTGGGAATAGTTCTACCTCAAGACCCAGTTAGACCACTCCTAGGCATATACTCAAAAGATGCTCCACCATACCACAAGGACACTTGCTCCACTATGTTCATAGCAGCTTTACTGGTAATAGCCAGAAACTTGAAACAACCTAGATGCTCCTCAAGTGAAGAATGGCTAAAGAAAATGTGATAAATTTACACAATGTAATACTACTCAGCTATTAAAAACAAGGACATCATGAAATTTGCACGCAAATGTATGCAACTAGACAAGATCATCCTGAGTGAGGTAACCAAGAACCCAGAAATACAAACATGGTATGTACTCACTTATAAGTGGATATTAAACATAAAGTTCAGGATAACTATGCTACAATCCACAGACCCAAAGAAGGTAAGTAATAAGGAGGGCTCAAGGAGGATGCTTGAATCTCACTCAGAAAGGGAAATAAAATAGACTTCTGAACTAGATGTAGGAAGGGAACTGGGTGGGAGAGGGGTGGAGAGGGGAACTGGGTGGGAATCTGTTGTGGGGAATAGAGTTAGAGCTGGGAGAGAGAACAAAAATTGGTGGTAGTAGGGGCATCTCTGTGATGGTAGAGGCTCCTGGGAGTCTATGGGAGTGACCCTAGCTGAGACTCCTAGCAGCAGGGGTCATAGAGCCTGAAGCAGCCACCTCCTGTATCCAGGCATGTCTTCCAGTTGAGGAAGGGAGACCCCAAACCACCCATAAAACCTTTGATCCAAAATTTGTCCTGCCTAAAAGAAATGCAGGGATAAAGATGAAGCAGAGATTGAGGAAACAGCCAACCAATGACTGGTCCAACGAGACTCACCCCATGAGAGAAAGCCAACCCCTGACACTATTAATGATACTCTTTTATTATTGCAGACAGGAGCCTAGCATAATTGTCTTCTGAGAGCCTTCATCCAGAAGCTGATGGAAACAGATGCAGAGACCCACAGCCAAACAATAGGGGGAGCCCAGGGAGTCTTGTGGAAGCGTCAGGGGAAGGACTGAGTTAGCTGGAGGGGCCAAGGACACAACAAGAAGACCTACAAAGTAAACTAACCTGGGCCCATGGGGACTCACAGAGTGAACCACCTACCAAAGAGCACGCACGGACTGGACCTAGTCCCCCTATACATATATAGCAGACGTGCAGCTGTTATTATTTTGGGTCCTGTAACAACTGGCTTCAGGGCTGTCTCTAACTCTGTTGCTTGCCTTTAGATCCCTTTCCCATAGTTGGGTTGCCTTGTCTGTCTTCAGTGAGAGGTGGGGCTTATTCCTGCTGGAACTTGATTTGCCAGGGTGGAAAAGGGAGATGGGAGTGTTTGAGGGTGAGACAGGGAGGAGGGGCTTTTTGATCAGTTTGGAGCATGTATAAATAAATTAATGGAATAAGCAAAACAATATCGTGTAAAAAGTGTGCCAAAGATCCTAACACATACCAAACAAGTCTTAGAGATGGCAAATAAGTATGTGGGAAGAGACTTCACATCAATGTTGTTAGGCACATGCAAGTTCAACTAATGAGACACTACTACACAAGCATAAGGCAGAATGCCCAGACTTCAGGGCACTGGCACCACCAACTACTGAGGAAGAAAGACCAAGACACTTGTTTATGGACTGTGGGAATGAGAATCTTACAGTCATTTTAGAAGATAATTTGGCAGCTTCTTGCAAAATCAAGAACACTCTTACTCTGTCACCCAGTGATCAGTTTTTGTTAGTATTTATCAATGAGCTGAAAACTTCAGTCCATACAAAGACTGGGATAGGGGTGTTTATTGCAACCTTTTATATCACTTGTCAAAACCTGGTGGTAACCAAGATACTTCAGCAAGTAAAACTTGGAAAGTCTGATGTAATAATAAAATGGAATATTACTCAATATCAAAATGAAATGAGCTACCAATCCATAAAAAGGCATTGAGAAAATTTAAACACGTATTAAATACAGAAGTCAAGCTGAAAGCTCTCACTATATAACACTTTGAAAAGTCCAATGTATGCAGGCAGTGAAAAAGACCAATGATTTCCACAGATTTAGGAAAGGGAGAGAGAGATAAATAAATACATTTTTGAAGATTTGGGATCAGGGGAACTACTTGTAGTGCTCTCAAATGGATGTAAGTCAAAATAAATTAAACTAAATATCTATAGTATAGAGTATGGAAATGTGTTAATATTGAATCTTAATAACAAAACTACCATTTGGAGGGGAGGAGAGTGAGGAAGTTCATGAACAGTTGTGAAGGGTCTCTGTGCCTTTGAAAATTCTTTTCTGTGGATTTAAAATTCCTGAAAACTTATCTTCTAAGAAGAAAAATTACCCTGAAAATAATAAAACTTCTTACAGAGTGATGAGAAGAGAGCATAGTATTATATGACAATTGTGGCAACTCAGAAACAATAGGGAATGAACATATTTTCAGTTCAGAATGCAAAGGCATTTAGGGTAAATATGGGTGCCAATGCAATGCACTTGAAAGATTTTTACATTGATTATAACTTTAAATGTTAAATAAAAGAATCATTCAAAATACATAATAATTCCTATGACCTTGGGAATAGAAAGAGTTAAATAGGATAAAAGTGCTACCAAGAAAAGAAATGGAAAATATTGACAGGTAAGGCTAAGTTAAAAATAATAACTTTGTTTCAAAAAAGATAATATAATAAGGTTAAAATAGAAGGCATAGGTTGGGAAAATTATTTGCAATGTGCATATGCAAAAGGGTGGTTTACTAAGAATAATAGATTCTTCTACAGACTAACAAGACACCATACAAAAACCTCATAAACTCCAGGAAAAAATGGAACCTAAAAATTTTAGGCATAGAGGAAAGAGACTCCCGACTCTAAGGTCCAGGAAACATCTTCAACAAAATCATAGAAGAAAACTTCCCAAATCTAAAGAAAGAGATGCCAATAAAATTCCAAGAGGCATACAGAACACCAAACAGATTAGATCAGAAAAGAAACTCCTCCTCTCACCACATAATAATTGAAACTCCAAACGTACAGAACAAAGAAAGAATATTAAAAGCTGTAAGAGAAAAGGGTCAAGTAACATATAATGGCAGATCCATCAGAATTATACCTGACTTCTCAGAAACTTTAAAAGCCAGAAGGGCCTGGGCAGACTCCTACAAGCCCTGAGAGAACATAGGTGTCCAGCAAGACTACTATACCCAGCAAAACTCTCTATCAGCATAGATGGAAAAAAACAAGATATTCCATGACAAAATCAAATTTAAACAGTATCTACCCACAAACCCAGCCCTACAGAAGATCCTAGAAGGAAAATTCCAACCCAAAGAAGATAACTACACCCAAGAAAACAGAGGAAGAAAAAAAAAACTCCACTGCAGCTAAACCAAAAGAAACACACTACCACGACCTACACCAGAAAAATAGGAAATAACAAACTTTGGTCATTAATATCCATCAACATCAATGGACTCAACTCCCCAATAAAAAGACACAGGCTTACAAAATGGATCCGTAAACAAGACCCATCATTTTTCTGCATATGAGAAACACATCCCACTAACAAAGATAGATGCTACCTCAGAGTAAAGGAATGGGAAAGGTTTTCCAAGCAAATGGACCCAGGAAGCAAGCTGGAGTAGCCATCTTAATATCAAATAAAATTGACTTTCAACTGAAGTCAATTAAAAAAGATAGAGAAGGGCACTACATACTCGTTAAAGGAAATATTCATCAAGAGGACATCTCAATATTGAATATCTATGCCCCAAATACAAGGGCACCTACATTTGTAAAAGAAACTCTTCTAAAGCTTAAACCATGCATCGATCCCCACAAATTAGTAGTGGAAGACTTCAACACCCCACTCACAACAATGGACAGGTCATCAAGACAGAAACAAACAGAGAAATAATGAGTCTAACAGAGGTCATGAACTAACTGAACCTAACAGATATCTACAGAACATTTCACCCAAACACAAAAGAATACACCTTCTTAGCACTGCATGGAACCTTCTACAAAATCGACCATATAATTGGACACAAAACAAGCCTCAACAGATATAAGAAAATTGTAACCCCTTGTATCTCATCAGATCACCATGGAATAAAGTTGGACTTCAACAACAACAGAAATAACAGAAAGCCTACACACCCATGGAAACTGAACAACTCTTTACTGGATGAGTACTGAGTCAGGGAAGAAATAAGGAAATCAAAGACTTCTTAAAATCCAAAGAAAATGAAGGGACAACATATCCAAACCTATGGGACACAATGAAAGCAGTGCTATGTGGAAAGTTCATAGCACTAAGTGCCTTCAAAAAGAAAATTGTGACAGCTTATATTAGCGAATTAACAGCTGAACTGGAAAAAAAGAAGCAAACACTCCCAAGAGGAGCAGAAAGCAGGAAATCATCAAACATAGGGCTGAAATCAACAACTTAGAAACAAAAATAACAATACAAAGAATCAATAAAACCAAGAGTTGGTTCTTTAAGAAAATCAACAAAATAGGCAAACCCTTAGCTAAATTAACTAAAAGGCAAAGGGAAAAAAACGAAATCAACAAAATCAGAAATGAAAAGGGATAAATAACAACAGACATCGAGGAAATCCAGAGAATCTTGAGGTCCTACTTTAAAAATCTATACTCTACCAAATTTGAAAACCTAAGTGAAATGGACAATTTTCTTGATAGATTCCACCTACCAAAGTTAAATCAAGATCAGGTTAACAGATTAAACATCCCTATAACCCCTAAGGAAATAGAAACAGTCATTAAAAATCTCCCATCCAAAACAAAACAAAACAAAAAAAAAAAACAGGGCCAGATGGTTTCAGTACAGATTTTTACCAGACCTTCAAAGAAGAGTTAATACTTATACTGTTCAAATTCTTCCACAAAATAGAATCAGATGGAACACTGCCAAACTCATTCCTGATTCCTAAACCACACAAAGGCTCAACAAAGAGATAGAACTTCAGACCAATCTCCCTCATGGACATAGATGCAAAAATACTTAATAAAATACTGACAAACTGAATCCAAGAACACATCAAAACTATCATACAACATGATCAAGTAGGCTTCATCCCAGGAATGCAAGGATGGTTCAACATAGGAAAACAATCAACATAATTCACCATATAAACACGTTGAAAGAAAAAAAACACATGATCATCTCACTAGATGCTGAAAAAGCATTTGACAAAATCCAACACCCCTTCAGATAATGCTCATACAAGGACCATACCTAGAAATAATAAAGGTGATATACAGCAAGCTAGTAGTCAACATCAAATTAAATAGAGAGAAACTTGAAGCATTTCCTCTAAACTCAGGGACAAGACAAGGATGTCCACTTTCACCATATCTCTTCAATATAGTACTTGAAGTTCTTGCTAGAGCAATAAGACAACTAAAGGAGATCAAGGGGATAAACATCAGAAACGAAGAAGTCAAATTATCCCTATTTGCAGATGATATGATAGTACACATAAGCGACCCCAAAAATTCCACCAGAGAACTCTTACAGCTGATAAGCACCTTCAGCAAAGTGGCTGGATACAAAATTAATTCAAAAAAAAATCAGAAGCCCTTCTTATACAACAAATAAATGAGCTGAGAAAGAAATTATGGAAACAACCCACTTCCAATAGCTACAAACAATATAAAATACCTGGGGGTAACTCTAACCAAGCAAGTGAAAGATCTGTATGACAAGAACTCAAGTCCTTGAAGAAAGCATTTGAAGAGGCCATCAGAAGATGGAAAGATCTCCCATGCTCATGGATAGGTAGGATCAACATAATAAAAATGGTCATTCTGCCAAAAGCAATATACAGATTCAATGCAGTTCCTATAAAAATACTACCACAATTCTTTATAGACCTGAAAAAAACAATTCTCAACTCCATATGGAATAACAAAAATCCCAGAATAGCTAAATCAATCCTGTACAAAAAAAATCTGGAGGTATCACCATCCCAGATTTCAGGCTGTACTATAGAGCAATAGTAATAAAAACATCACGGTGCTGGTATAGAAACAGATCAGTGGATCAATGGAATAGAATTGAAGAACCAGCAATGAACCCACACACCTATGGTCATTTAATTTTTGACAAAGAAGCCAAAACCGTGCAATGGAAAAAATGACAGCATCTTCAACAAATGGTGCTGGTCCAACTGGATGTCGACATGTAAAAGAATGAAATTGGACCCATAATTATCACCTTGTACAAAACTTAAGTCCAAGTAGACCAAAGACCTTAACACAAGGCCAGACACACTAAATCGACCAGAAGAGAAAGTGGGGAAAACTCTGAAACTCATTGGCACAGGTGACATCTTCCTGGACAGAACACCAACAGCGCAGGATGTAAGACCAACAATCAATAAATGGGACCTCATGAAACTGAAAAGCTTCTGCAAGACAAAAGACACTGTAATTCAAACAAAATGGCAGCCTACAGATTGGGAAAAAAATCTTCACCAACCCCCCATCTGACAGAGGACTAATATTCAAAATTTACAAAGAACACATGAAATTAAATGCCAAGAAACCAAATAATTCAATCAAAAATGGGGAACAGAGCTAAACAGAGAATTCACAAAGGAGGAATCCCTAATTGTTGAGAGGCACTTGAAGAAATGATCAGGATCCTTAATCATCAGAGAAATGCAACTCAAGATGACTCTGAGGCTCCATCTCACACCTGTCAGAATGGCTAAGATCAAAAGCTCAAATGACAGCACATGCTGGCAAGGGGGTGGAGAAAGGGGAACCCTCTCCATTGCTGGTGGGAGTGCAGGCTTGTGCAACCACAATGGAGGTCAGTCTGGTGATATCTTAGAAAACTTGGAATAGCTCTGTCTTGGCACCCAGCCATACCACTTCTGGGAATACATCCAAATGATTCCTCACCAAATCACAAGGAAGGTTCCTATCTATGTTCATAGCAGCCTTATTTGTAATAGGTAGAAACTGGAAACAACCCAGATGTCCCTCAACCGAAGAACGGATTAAAAAACTGTGGTACATCTACACAATGGAATACTACTCAGCTATCAGAAACAAGGAAATCATGCAATTTTCAGCCAAATGGTTGGGACTATAGAAGCTCATTCTGAGTGAGCTAACCCAGACTCAGAAGGATGCACATGGCATCTATTCACCTATAGTCGGATTTTAGCCATATATTACAGGATAAGTATAGTACAACCAATGCACCAAAGGGAACATGAACTTAGACTTTTTTCTGTCAATGAGACATTTTGCCTTAGTGGTGCTGCCTTGTGGACCCCAGTGTATGAGGAGGCTCTTGGCCCTCATATGACTGCTGAACTGGGGTGGGGAACTGTTATGTATAGGGACACTCCACTCCAGAGGAGTGGTAAGGAAGGGATGGGGGTAGGGGGTGGGAGGGTGTGACTGGGAGGGGTGGAAAGAGGACACTGTGATGGAGATGTAACCTGAAGTAATAAATAATTATTTTTTTAAAAAAGGATGTTTGAAAAATAAAAATAAATAAATAAAAAGTCACTGTGCCTACCTCTGCCAAGACAGAGCAGGCAATTCTTGCATAATTCCTGCTTTACAATTAATGTCTGTCAAAGATACTGGGCCAAAAGGCTGAAGATAGATCTTTCAACATTATAGAGAGAAATTGGGGACTGTCCAGACAGCCAGTTGCCTGTCATTTCTTAGTTTTGGAAGCTGCTGGCTCTGCACTTCCTGTATATTCAGATGTATTTATCCTTCTCAGGTTTCTGATGTGGTTGAAGACTAGATAGTTACAGTCTCACAGTTAAATTTTAAGTTGTTTAGGAATTAAAAGGATGTTCTATGGTAAGAAAAATGTTTTTAAGTTGGTAATGCAAGTTAAGATGGAAACTGAATTAGGAATTAAACTTTAAAGTCATCAAAATAGATAGATAATATAATTTTCTTATTAGTTGCCAAATACATATGGACTGGACATTGGAAATGTATGTTATACCTTATAATTTTCATAATTGTTGACTAATTGTTCTTATTGGTTTGTATTGTATTCATTGTTATAAGAAAAAGAGTCTTTTTTTGGACTAAAGGGGGGAGCTGTTGGAGGGAAAAGATATACCTTAAATTTTTTTTAAAAAGCAGATAGGAGGGAGAGGGGGAAGAGGGTAGGGGGGTGGGACCAGGAGTGGGATGAGGGAGGGGACCATTATTGAGATGTAACTTGAAGAAATAAATAAGTGTTAAAAAAGAAAGAACTCATCATCAGAATGCATTTGAATGGTCAATAAATGTGAAAGTTTCCATAGTTTCATTAATTACCAGGAAGATGCTAATTAAGTGTACACTGTAAAGCCATACTAACTGGCATGGTTAAAATTAGAGAGACAGCATCAAATGTTGGTTTGAATTATGGAGCAAAAGAATTCTCATTCATTGCTGGAATTACTTTTTCACATTGCTGGGAAGAGAACTCAATGCACTGAGTGCACTAGGCAAGCATTCTACAGTAGAACTGCATCTCTATTAGGGAAATTTCTTAGAGACAGTGACTCACTCCCTGTCACATACAGGCCATGGGATTGTGATACTGCATGTGTGTCTTCCCAGAGATGAGACAACAGGGGGGAACCACCATGGACAGCTCAGTACATCGTGTACTTTTGAAAACTCTCTCACAATGTTTGCCAAGGCTAAATGTATTTTTCACACTTTGACCTACAGCAAACAACTCTGATACATATGATATATGTATATAATATACATAGAAAGTGTGGAAGACTGTTCATAAGAGTGCTATTCAAAAATTCAGTCCTGGGCCCTGATGTGATGATTTAATACCAGCACTCAGGAGGCAGAGACAGTGGTTTGGTGAGTTTGAGGACAGCCTGGTCTACATAGTGAGTTCCAGGACAGCCAGTGTTTTGTAGAGAGATCCCGTCTCAAAAAACAAACAAATGAAACTCAAACCTTGGAACCCCCAATGTTTTTATCTCCAGTATATGCATGCAAATAATAACACAAGCATATGGAGGGATGATAGAAAATGTGGAAACAGCATGATGACCTTACCAAAGAAAACACTAGTGAATGAAAATTATATAGCAGAGAAATACTCTACTGGTTCCACTTCATAAGGCTTCTAAGAAAGACAAAATAGTCTATGGTAATAAAATTGTAGTGCCTAGGAAGAGAGTAGTGACTAGTGAATGGTATGGGGAATGATTTTTGGTTAGGTACACATTATTTGTTTATCTAGATTCTGATTACTTGACTGTATTAACTTGGTGAACCTTTATTGTGCTGTACACTTAAGACATGAGGGAGCCATATTTAATAAGTGTGTTACACTTCAATGAAAAGTAATTTGGGAACTTTGAAATATTTTGTAGACATCCATTACATTGAATTTATGTACTCAAAATGTCTTCCTTTAAGATCAATATGCCATTTTGTTCATTTAAGAAATTTACTTTTCACTGAAAATTAATTTAGCAAATGTGTTGGAATTTCCGGTTGCGAACACCGGAACACAAATGGAGGATACTTCACTATCTTAATAGTGTTTAAGCACAACAGGGCTGGACCTGAACTAAGTGGACAACACTATGTGCAACATTAGAATTGTACGCAAGGTGGCGCTGTAGTCTAAGGATTTGAATAACGAGAGGCTCCCAAGATGCCCAGGACGCCATTCCTGGGAACCAGAATGCTGAGTGATCCCTGAAAGAAGAGGGCAGTTACGTATGATCTAGGGAAAAGGACTCTTGAAAACAATTCATTAACATTTAATTTGAGGTTGTTTCACCAAACCATCTGTGTGGATTGAGACCGACAAGATTTAAAAGCAGTGCTCTATCACATCTGAACAATGGAGACAATGCCAGCAAAAACTGCAGAGAAAAGGCAAGTGGTTTTTCTTACTATATTGTTGCTTTTGTGTGAGGCTGCCTCTGAGGCAATTAGATACTCCGTGCCAGAAGAAACGGAGAGTGGCTACTTGGTAACTAACCTGGTAAAAGACCTGGGGCTCAGTGTGGGGGAATTGGCAACTAGAGGAGCACAAATCCATTACAATGGAAACAAAGAGCTCTTGCAGCTGGATATTGAGATGGGGAATTTGCTTCTGAAGGAAAAACCAGATCGTGAGGTGCTGTGTGGAGTGATAGACCCCTGTGTCCTGCACTTCCAGATCATGCTAGAAAACCCTGTGCAGTTCTTCCAAACTGAACTGCAGCTCACGGATATAAATGACCATTCTCCAGAGTTCCCTCACAAGGAAATGCTCCTAAAAATCCCTGAGAGCGCCCAGCCAGGGACTGTGTTTCCTCTGAAGGCAGCTCAGGATCCTGACATAGGGAACAATGCTGTTCAGAACTACACAGTCAGCCCCAACCTCCATTTCCATG
>CAJQZJ010000565.1:123582-149158 GCA_907164525.1 Lophiomys imhausi
CACCATCAGAGCCACAGACTCAGACTCTGGCTCCAATGCCCACATCATCTACTCGCTGCTGCCGCCCCACGACCCACAGCTGGCCCTCGCCTCGCTCATCTCCATCAACGCCGACAACGGGCAGCTGTTCGCGCTCAGGGCGCTGGACTACGAGACTCTGCAGGCCTTCGAGTTCCGCGTGGGCGCCACAGACCAAGGTTCGCCCGCGCTCAGCAGCCAGGCGCTGGTGCGCGTGATGGTGCTGGACGACAACGACAATGCGCCCTTCGTGCTCTACCCAATGCAGAACGCCTCTGCGCCCTGCACTGAGCTGCTGCCCAGAGCAGCGGAGCCAGGTTACCTGGTCACCAAGGTGGTGGCTGTGGACCGCGACTCTGGCCAGAACGCCTGGCTGTCGTTCCAGCTGCTCAAGGCCACGGAGCCCGGACTCTTCAGCGTGTGGGCGCACAATGGCGAGGTGCGCACCACCAGGCTGCTGAGTGAGCGAGATGCACCCAAGCACAGGCTGCTGCTGCTGGTCAAGGACAATGGCGAGCCTCCTTGCTCTGCCAGCGTCACGCTGCATGTGCTGGTGGTAGATGGATTCTCTCAGCCCTACCTGCCTCTGCTAGAGGTGGTGCGCGACCCTACTACACAGGATGAAGATGCTCTAACACTCTACCTGGTCATCGCCTTGGCGTCTGTGTCTTCACTCTTCCTCCTGTCTGTGCTGCTGTTCGTAGGGGTGAAGCTGTGCAGGAGGGCCAGGGCGGCCTCGTTGGGTGGCTGCTCTGTGCCTGAGGGACACTTTCCTGGCCACCTGGTGGACATCAGCGGCGCGGGGACCCTGTCTCAGAGCTACCAGTATGAGGTGTGTCTGACAGGAGACTCTGGGACTGGTGAGTTCAAATTCCTCAAACCCTTGATCCCCAACCTGATGATTGAGGACGCTGGGAGAGAAGTTAAGGAAAGGTCCTACTGCAGAGATAGCTTTGTATTCAGTTAACTGTTGTATGTGGTTCAGTGAATTTGTTTTTGGCAAATCTATTGCAATATGGCTCCCTTAAGAAAGCAAACCATTTTTATCTAATTATTGACACTGTAATCACAGCATATTAATTTCCTCCATTATCAAATCTTTCTTTCTTGGTATCAACTGTATTTAGTAATTTCTGGTATAATAAATATTAAGGACACAATTTCTGTATATTACAATTTACATTTTACCTTAGCTCAAGTGTTTCACAACAAAATGTATTTTACTTTACCTTTTTTGGAGTTTTTTGTTTGTTTGTTTTCTTGTTTGTTTTGAGACAGGGTCTCACTATGTAGCTCTGGCTATCCTAGAAACCACTATATAGGTTAGGCTGGCCTCAAGCTGATAGACATCCATCTGTCTCTGTCTCCCAATTGCTGGCTACTTTACCTGTTTTACCACATAATTTCAAGTTTTTATGGCCAAGATGTTTGCATGTTTTTCACCTTATGTTATTGCTATTGCATATTAAATACAGGTCTTCTTACATGCTAACTGTCGGGTTTTTTTCTTTATTTTCTTCAGCAACTTCATATGGGTTCTTCTTCTAACTGTATCCTAACAATATCTTCTCTGACTCAGCTCAGCTTCTCCTGCCTCCACTACCTTCTCTTATTTTCACTCTTTTTCTCAGACTTCTTTCTTTCTGCATCAACTGTCTTCTCTAACCCTACTCTTCTGCCAGCTAGACCCTACTCTGCCTCTCTTCTCTCTCTAAATCCTACTCTTCTTTTTCTCTTCTCTTTCAAATCCTACTCCACTGTCTCCTAGGCCCGACTCTCCTACCACCTGATCTCTTCTCCTCTTCTGTCAGCCTCTGCTGGCTTTTATATCTTCTCCTGTTCCCAGAAGGCCAAGATACCACTGACACTAAAGGTCTATTGTCAAGCAGTTCTAATAGCTAAGCATTTCCAACAAGTCAGTTGGGGATCCTTTAATGGGACAGGCACAAAAATAAATCATACTACATTTCCTTCTGCTTGTTTTAGATACTAATAATGCAGTTTTGAAACTGCTTCTCCATTCTTTCCGGTGTCGATTCCAGGGTTCTCAGGTGTTTGAGTTGATCTTTCTTGTAGCTTGGGGCTGCTTCATGAACACTTTGTGTTCCTGGAGCGTCTTGCCTTCTAGCATCTTATGTTCTAGAGTTCCTCATTGACATTTCTTAATCTCTGCCTGCAGCTCTGTGGAATCTTGGTCAAGTTGGTAGTCCCAACTTGGACATGCAGGGCATGCAGGGTGTAGTATCCAGCATAGTCTGTCTTAAATAAAGTCCTGCTCATAGGCTCTCTGCCTTGTGGGCGACTCTGTATCATTCCACATCTGACACCATTTCCCTGATTTATTTTTTATTATAACAAATACAGGGTAATTCCTTGGGCTGTTGGACTCTTCTACATGTTGAGCCTCCAACTGCTCTTGTATCACCTGCTCAAGTGCCGGTAATTTTTCTTTAGTTAAAGGTTACTGATCTTCCCACATGGGTTTATTAGTCAACCATTTTAAGGATAGGGACATTGGTGTGATTTCAGCAGTGCTTCCCCCTTATAAATTAGGAAGCTCAATTCCTCTGTGTCCTGCTTTGGGACAACCTGCACACTCTATGGTTGTTCTGCATGACATTTTTCAATGCCTTCCCCAGAAGCATCTTCCATTTCACCCTAATTTTAGGGATTGTCCTTTATATTGAGAGAATATTAATCTGTGTTCCCCACTGCTGTAATAAATCTTGTCCCCATAAACAGTCATGTCAGCCACATAAGGTTTTAGCTTTCCTATTTGACCTTCTGGTCCCACACATTTAATCCATCACATACTTTGTTTTATCTGAGATAACTTTCCAATTCCTAGAAACTGGGTATAAACCCTTTGAAGTAGCCATTCTGAATTCTAAGATTTTTGTGAGATAATAGTTACATCAGCTCCTATATCCATCAAGTCTTCTATTTCAATATTATTCACTTGTAACTCTAATTTTGGCTTCTGATCATTAACAACTGTTTCTCAGTACTTTTAAACACTCTTAATCTTTCTATTGGAGCAGCTTTGCCTTTGATATAGGGAAACAATGACAGCTGAGCAATCCTATCATCGATGTTAAACCACACATCTTTTCCTTTAAACATAAGCTATTATTTTAATTTCTCCTTTGAAATCTTCATCTATGATTCCTGGATACACAATGAATCATT
Organism: Lophiomys imhausi; assembly: GCA_907164525.1. NCBI lineage: Eukaryota > Metazoa > Chordata > Mammalia > Rodentia > Muridae > Lophiomys > Lophiomys imhausi. The sequence goes on from CAJQZJ010000565.1 coordinate 126,790, forward strand.
GGGACGTCAAACTGCTCCTTCCCAAAAGCAATTCCTACTGTCCCTGAAGGCAAAGGCCCATAAACTCCAGTAGATATTTTATAACATTGAAGTTTTGGAGATAGTGTAAGATGTTTATCTAGGGCCAAGTCTACGGCAGCAAGCAGCAGCACCCAGTAGCATGCATTAGATCTGCAATACTTAGTTGATGTTTTTCTACCTGCTTGTTATTTCCTGGCTGATAAGAGGCAAACAGCTCATTTGTTTTGCTGCAAGGCTTCAAACCAGGCTCCCCCCCCCCCATTGAATTTCCCAAGGGAAAGAAATTGCCTTGGATATCTCTCTTGGAACTACATACATTTGTTCAGTGGCAGTTCATGCCACATTGTCTGCATGCTCCTGGAAGCCTAAGCATTCTTTCTGGTTTATATTTAGAAAAACCATTGCCCTTGGAAATGTTCATACACAATGTCGTTTCAAATGATGTCCATATCTCCCACAAAGCTCTGAGCCTTTTGATAGCAGAGACCTCTAGCTGTATCTTGACCTATTATATCAGCATGGTATACAGCTATATCTTGACCTATTATATTAGCATGGTATATACATTAGAACCAATATCATTCCTATTCTTTATCACCTGTGGCTGTTTCCCATGCCTTTAGTGCTCTAAAAACTTTTTTACATCCTGGATTTGCATTTTCAAATGTTAGGGTCTCTATCAACACCTGTCTTGCATCAGGGTCTGAATATGGTCTTCTTTACTGCTGAGATACATTTTATATATATAATGTATGTATGTATATATAAAAGCATTGAAGGCTTTCCCTGAGCTTTGATTCTTTTTGTAAATGATGCAGACTTCTTTCTCGGGTCCTCAGCTTTATCCAAAGCTCTTAAAGCTGCTACATAACACTGTTCTATGATTGGGTCTTCAAAGTGATCCTGTTCTTGTATATCAACATGTTGACCTTCATCTATGAACCGGTCCATCAGTCTATTAACCCCCCTTGCTCTATTGCACTGTTACAAATTCCTGGCTTCTCTTCCATTGCAACTGAGGGCCAGCTTCTAGTACAGCTGTTACCAATCCCCTCCAGTCTTGGGAAATAATTCCATTTTGAGTATCCCATTTATTTAGAGATTTTTTTTCACATAAGGTGAGTGCATCCTATAAGATATCATTGCCTCTTTAAACCACCTTAAGTCTGTCATTTCTACAGGACACCATCCTATTTCATCATACATTTCGCATTATCCCCATTAGCAGACATATACTGTGTAACTACTGAGAATATTGGTGGTGATTTTGTGAGCCAGGATTGTCTGGCCTCAAAATGTGCTGAGGGTTTAACTCTGCTTCCTGAAAAAGGCTGTCTCATCTGACCATCCTCCTGCTTTTTCATTTCTTTGACTTGACTGTCCTTTGACATATTCCCTTCCCCTCTTTCTACCTGGGGGAAGCTCACTTTCTCTGGTTCAGTAACTGAGAAGGAATCTATTTGTTCTCCTTTTTCTTGTGTTTGATATTTTTCTTCCTTTTTTGTTGATTCACAAACTTCTCTACTTCCACGTGTATTTTGCCAGTTGTTCAACCAGTTTTTCTTCCTTTTTTCATTTCCAAGCTTCTCTAATTCCACTCTTTCTAGTAGCTCAACCAATCTTTCTTCTGTTTTTTTGTTTTTTTATTCTCAAGCTTCCGTAATTCCACTTGCATTTTTCCAGTTGCTCAGCCAGTGCTTTATAAACAAAATAGCCCAAAATGAGGAAAAGCAGAAAAAAAACTGCTGCTAAAAAACCATGCAAGGATTGTCTCAGCAACCACCTCAGCAAACACCCTGTCAGCTTTTTTCAAACAAAATATCCATCCCTCCTTTTCCGGTCTTTTGCTCTACAGTACTTGAAATCAAGCCTCCCATTCTACCTACCACATTGGTGGCCACTTGTCTTTTAATGTTTCTTTTTCCCTACAAACTGCTTACCCCAAGTGGGGCACAGATTGTGGCCTTTTTCCTTTACTTTCTTTAGCTACTTCATGTGGGCTCTTTTCCTAGCTGTCTTTTAACAATATCTTCTCTGGCTCAGCTCAGTTTCTTCTGGCTTAACTGCTTTCTCTTATTTTCACTGTGTTCACTCACTTTTCTTTTATTCTCTAGCCTTACTCAAACTTCGTTCTTCCAGCATCAACTATCTTCTCTAACCCTACTCTTCCTCTGCCAGCTAGAAACTTTCTTCTCTTCTCTTTCTCCAGTTCTAATTTTCTATTTGTCTTCTCTGTAGAGGTTAGATAAATTAGATTTAGAAAATATATAGGAGTTTCTGATACTGTCTCTTAATTCGGGGCCTGAAGAGCATTATCAGCATGAAGTCAGCAAAAACAGGAAAGACTTAATAGACTGAAAAACAAGGTTGAAGTCAGGAAAAAACAGGAAAGACTCAATAGACTTGAAGAAACAAAGTATCTGGCCTGACATTGTTTTCAGCTGCTAAGTGGGCGGAGCCCAAATTAAGCTGAAACAGAGTTCCTCCCATTTAAGGACAGTGCATGGAGCCCAGAAAGAAGAAGAGGCCCCTGATGCTAGTGAGCTCCAAGAGTCCTGCTGAAAAAAGGGCTGGCCATTGATGGCCAGCTCTCTCCCTGAAGCAGAAAGAAGCTGGTGAGCAAAGAAAGCCTGAGCAAGACACCAAAAGGCCAAGGACTGGACCCTGTGGCTCAGCTTTTGCCTAGAGGGGTTTGATCTGTCCAAACAGTGGCCTAAAGGAAACGGTGCCTGGCTTTGGGGACTGAGGCAGAGCAGCTGAGTTCCTGATTCGGGGGAGGTGGGTTGGCCTGCAGACGGCTGGGGTCTCCCACAGAGAAGAGAGTGTGAAGCCTTATTTAAGGTGAGACTGCAATAGCCAACTTGCCCTGACGAGCCTGCATCTGAGAGGTCGGGAGAAAAGACTGCTGGGTGCGTTAAAGAATCTACAACAAAGACTGTGTTCCTGACGACTGAGGACCTGCCCCAGAGAATGTATCATTCTAAAAGGTTATGAAAGTAGTTGTTATAATTATCAATAGGTTTAGTGGATAGGTTAAAGGGGTTGTAGGAATTTATAGGATTACTAGTTAAGAAATTGTTGGTGTTTGTTATAAGTGAATTTAGTAATAAATAAATAAATAAATAAATAAATAAATAAATAAATAAGTGGTAAATAATAATTTAAAAGTTCGGTTACACTTCTCTCTGTCTAATCCTACTCCTTTATCTCCAGGAACCTACTCTTCTGTCACCTGTACCCTACTCCTCATCTGCCAGACTCTCCTGGCTTTTATCTTCATATCCTCTCCTCTTTCCAGAATTTCAAGAGGCAACCAAAACTAAGGGCCATATGGTCAAGCAGTTCTAATAGTTAAGCATTCCTAAGGAGTCAGATAAATAGCCAGTGGGGATTTTTTAAAGGGCCAGACACAAAAATAAATCATACTAAAGGGAACCATACATTCTATTATTGAGCTTTAATCACAACTTAAGTTTATTTCAGTTACTCTGAGTAGACAAGAGTAAAAAATTAGCATACTTGCCTTTTGAATTATACACAATCCCTATATGAAAATATCAAGACACTAGAGTTATAAACTTTTTCTTCTTATGAGAACCACATATGCTAGAGGTTATTTGCATTATTTACTCACCACATACTGAAAACACTGTTCCATAAATAATGTTAATTTTAACAATCTCATTTGTAAGTATTAAAGAGATGATTTTATGTATTAATATTTTTTCATCTCTATCTCCATATAAAACCATTAAAAGACTGAAGATATAATCAGTGGTGGGCCATGAATGTCTGGGGACCTAGGTACATTTTAAGTATGAAAAGGAAAAAAGAAACCAACAAATAATATGATAATGTGAAATCATTTCTTGGCACAATCCAGTTTTAAAAACTAATCTGAATAACAGAAGTAACCACTTGAAGTCCTCCAAAGAATCAAGACTTTTGTTGGTCTCATATTCTTTTCTTGTTCATCCTTTTGTTCTACAAATAAAAGTATACATAGAGCCTTTGTGGGTGTTGTGTTAATGTTGGTTGTCAGCTTGAGATCTAGAACCACCTGACCTCTGGGCACACCTATAAGGGATTATCCTGCTTAGGTTGACTGAGATGGAAAGACCAGCCATGGGAGACCATTGTGGGTGGCACCATTCCCTGGGCTGGGGTCCTGGACTGGATCCCATGTGCGATGTGGAATGAATGTATGAAGTGGAGAAAGTGGGCTGAGCACAAGTGTTCACCGCTGTCTTCTTCCTGTCTGGAGATACAGTGTGACCATTTGCTTCAAGCCCCTGTCTGATACCTTCCCTATCATGGTGTAATCTTGATCTGGGAGCCAAAACAAACCCTTCCTTCCATAATTTGTTTTTCTTGTGGTATTTTATCCTATAAATAGGAAAAGTAACTAAGATGGACTGTGTGGTTGCATGGTGTCAGATATCATACCCTACAGAGACTTGTGAATTCTTAAGCATGCTGTGCACTGTGACACTGACTCTGGTTTATATTAATACAAATGTTTCCTTTGGTTTTCCTGCAGCTTCTCCTCTCCTTTCAAAAGATCCAGGAAATTTCTTGGAATTTCAATATTCTATTTGATTCTGATTATTCTCAAAATTTTCACTTTATATTGTTTTGTTTATACAGAAAGCAAAACAATGGTTTTTGTGATATTTAATTACCTCTTTTTTGTTATGTGGTGTAACCTTGACGTATTCTCAGTTAATTTAAAATTTCAATTGTGTTATTGCATAATACAAAAATTATTGGTTCTTAATTGATTTAAACTATAATAAATTTAAGTCAATTATAAATTACTTACATTCAATGACCTAAATAAGCTTAGTTTATGATTTATTTGTTATCTTTTTATTGTTTTTTATTTTGTGAAGTTCACATCATGCACTCTGTTCCCACTCATCTCTCATGTCTCCTCAGATCCACCCTGCACCTTTGCATCATCTCTCAACAGAAAAAAAATCTGATTGTGGAAGGTGTAGTGTGTCACATTGTGCCCCACAATATTTCCTTGTTTCCATACTTTTTTGCTTACAAATGTTCATTACAATGACTCATTGGTCTTACAGGGCCTCTGGGTTCTGTTACTTTGTCAACTGTTACTGTAATCTCACTGGGTCTCCTCTCAGATATCCTCTTGTTGTCCTGTGTCATGGAGATCCAGTAGCTTTGGATCTATAGAACTAGCCTCTTCGTGCACACCACCAGTTCATCCAGGGAGTAGATGTTAGGGTGGGCCAATTAGAGGCCTTGGTTCTGGGCCTGCAATCCCCACACTCGGGGCCAGCTCTACTGTGCTACCAAGGTAAGGTGCTGGGCCTGCTCTCCCAAGTGCTGCAGCAAGTAAGGGGCTGGGACAGTTCTCCTCTTATGACCCCATAAGAGCCAACTCTCCTACTTGCTACCTGTGGCCAGGGCAAAAGAGTGGAGGGGGTCTCTCTCTCTCTCTCTCTCTCTCTCTCTCTCTCTCTCTCTCTCTGGCCAATACCACCACTCAGTGAACAAGAGTCAAGGTCAGTTCTCCTACATTCAAATCTTTGGGGCTGGTTCACCTGCAACCCCCACATCCAAGCCTAGCTCTACTGTGCAGTCAAGACATGGTGCAGGGCCTTCTCTCCTGAGTGCTGCAGCATGTGAAGGAAAGGGACAGCTCTCCTGCTCTTGTGAACCCATTGTGGCTAGACCTCCTGTCTGCCCTTGGTGGTGAGGGCAAAATTTTCGGAGATCTCTCCCTTGCCAATACCACCACAAAGTAGACAAAAAGAAGGGATATCTCTTCCACACTCACATCCTTGGGGCCTGCTCACCCATACCTCCCACATCCAGGGCCAGCAGTACTGTGCTACTCAGGCTAGGTACAGGGCCTGCTCTCCCAAGTGCTGCAGCTGGAGAAGGACAGGGACAGCTCTCCTGCTCTCATGACCCCAGGGCCAGGTGTACCACCTGCTACAGGTGATGAGAGGTGAGGGAGAATAGGGTATCTCTCTAACTAGGTAAGTTTGTGTGGATACAACTGCTGTGCTGAGCTTTTGAAAGAATATGAACAATTTAAGAGCTTGGTTTATAATCTAATATCTTTATTCATATGTTTTACTTTCTAGTTGGTATATATTCATTGTACAAAGCAATGTTTTTTGTGAAATTTTCCTGCATGCAGATAATCTATATATATTGATCATGTTTACCCTTTATTTGTTTTTAAATCTCAAGTGCATTTCTCTGGAGTTTAAGTATTTGCATCTTTCCATGAATTAATTCTCCCCAAGTTTGTATTGAAATATGAAAAGAAAATTACTGACCATTTCTTATCCTTGAAATGTAACTTTTGGTAATTGAGTTTTAAATTTTAAGTGGGAGAGATATAAAAGAGACAAAATGTAAATACAAACAAACATCAAAAAAGACATAAATATGACTGACAGCTCTAATGACTTGTCCATTTCATGCCAAGATTCCTGTTCTAGTTTGTATCCAGTACTCAGGATGCCCACCTGAACTACAAAAACCAAGCTGTTGTAGCCTAGCAATAGGTCATTTGCCTCATAGTTGCAATTCCCTAAGTTCAAACTCCCAAGCATTAGGGAGAAAAGAAAAATCCTTGTCTTCCATCATGATCAAAAGTCACAAAATATATTTTCAAATATGAAGTTAAAGATTATGAATGTAGAATTTCCTTCCAACTTAGATGGATTATCTGACATCAGAAAATAACCATTAAAAACTGACAAAATGCCATAAATTATCTCTTTAGAATGTCCAGAAGCTGATTATATGAAAATTGAATCCTACAGACCATTTGCTCAAAGAGTAGTCAACAGGTTCATTATCTAGACAACATAATTTAGTAGCCTCTGACAGAATGGAGGACTCAAGTGTAGGGCCAGTTTTCTTTCCAGGGCCCTTGTCAACTCAGCACCCCAGGAGAGAAGACTAAATATGTAATTTAAAAGCTCTCTGAAGGCAGAATGAGATTTTTGTACAAAGTGCAAAGAGTAGAGGTTGGGACCTGCCAGGCAAAGTGTCTGTAGAGAATTCATGTTTGCAACTTGAATATTGTCAAGGTCAGATGTTTGTAAGGATGCCAGAGAATCCTGACCCACTTCAGCCACTGTTTGGATTAGAGTGACTGCATGAGATAGTGCCCTATCCAGCTAGGAGCAAAGGATGAGCTCCTCCTATAGGAATAAAGGATGAACTCCTCCTATAAGAAGGCAATAGTAGCATGATCATGGACAGATTTTGCATAAATATCTCCCAATCATTAGGTGCACATCACAAAACTTTGTGATTTCAGGAAAACCAAGAGGAGAAAACATTACACAATGACCTAGAAGATCCATATGTTAAAGTGAACTAAGCATATCTTTAAAATCAGATGGTTAATATTTTTGAAACAAGGATTTTAGCAAATAAACAAAGAGAATTTCACAAGAGAATTGAAATCTAAGACTGAAAGTCAATTCCATAACAAAAATATATCTGTCATAAAACTATATAAGTGGTAAAACATCATAAAGTAAATGAATAAAGAATTAGTGAGTGGAATACATGTTGATATGAAATAGCTAACATAAATACAGAAAACAAAGGCTTGAAGTGATGGTTCAGAGTTTAAGAGAAAGTGGATCTGAGATCAGTTTTCAGAGCTCACCCTGCACAGGGAGATCACAATGCCTGTAACACCAGCTCTGAAGAATTCAACACTCTCTTTAAGGACATTCACACTTTTATGACACAAATTCACATACACACAAACACATATAAAAACAAATCATTTCGAACAACTCACTACTCAATGAACACTGGATCAGGGAACAAATAAAGAAGGAAACCAAAGACTTCCTAAAATTCAATGAAAACAAAAGCACACCATAGCTTATGGAACCTATGGGACACAATGAAAGCAGTGGTAAGAAGAAAATTGATAGCACTAAATGTCTTCAAAAAGAAATTTGAGACAGCTCATATCAGCAACTTAACAGTACAACTGAAAGCTCTAGGAAAAAAGCAAACACTCTCAAGAGGAACAAAGGACAGGAAATCATCAAACTCAGGGGTGAGATAAATAATTTAGAAACAAAAAGAACAATACAAAGAATCAATGAAACCAAGAGTTGATTCTTTGAAAAGTCAACATAGTAGACAAACTCTTAGCCAAACTAACTAAGAAGCAGAGGGAAAATGCCCAAATCAACAAAATCAGAAATGAGAAGGAGGAAATAACAGACACCAAGGAAATCCAAAGAATCATTAGGTCTTATCTCAAAAATCTGTTCTCCATAAAATTGGAAAATCTATGTAAAATGGATGATTTCCTTAATAGATTTCACATAGCAAGATTAAATTAAGATCAGGTTAACAAATTAAACAGGCCTATAAACCCTAAGGAAATAGAAGCAGTCATTAAAAGTTTCTCATCCAAAAACAAAAAACAAAAATCCCCCCAAAAATAAGTGCCAGATGGTTTCAATACAGAATTCTACCAGAACTTCAAAGATGAGCTAGGGGATCCAAGAGGGCGGCGGCCAGCGCGGACATATTTTGATTTCGGGGTAAACAGTCACAAGGCGGCAAGTGTTGCAGGACGCTGTACAAAGAGCACGACCCCTTCTAAATCTCATCCAGCTGCACAGGGACCACGGAAGATGCCTGGGTAGGATGCCCCTTCCAACTCTCGGACCCGCTAGGAAGCCCTAACACCAGCAATCGGGATAACCCATCCCCCCAAAAGGAGAAATCCCCGTTAAGTTCCAACCTAATACCCAGCCGGCAGATTCAGAAACCATGCAGGGATAATCCCCACCCTGCTGGGCACTCCCAGGTCTCACACAGACGATCCAATTATCTGGGAAAGGTTGTGACCCTTGGAAGTGAAGAAGCTCCTCTGCAAAGTGCCTTCAGATACCAGTCTGTGACATCACTGGCCAGCTTCCAAGCCTCAGGAATGGCAAGGCTATTGGAGCTGAACTGCAGATTTACCCCCTACAGGAACCAACCCCAGGCAAACTGCGAGATATTTGAAACTGTCGTATATCGGACTTATGTACTAGTATGGGCCCTTCTGGCAGGGAACCAGAGCTTACATGTACACAGCTCCGCCACCTGGATTAATTAGGTATCCCTCTGGGAGGCGGGGCTGAATGACTCACCTTATGGGGTGGAGTAAGGCAACTCGAATCATACACCACAGTGCCCCCTTTGGACCCAAGTCCAGATGACAGCAAAAAACATTCCACATGGTCAGAAGCCCCAGATAAAAAAAAAATAGAGCGAAATATTTCCAACAAAAGAAAGCAACGCTATTCCGTCCAGCCCGAACCACCTCACCACAACTGAAACACATGAAAACGATGACAATTCTACATTATGGAAAGTGATAAAGTCCCTTCAAGAAGAACTTAAAACTATGAAGGAATTCAAAGAAGCCACAATTTTACAAGTTAAAACAACGAATAACATCATTAAAGAGCTCCAAGCGAAGGTGACCCAGCTTAAACAGGAAAAGGATAAAGCAATGAAAGATCTCCAGACAAAAACAAGCAAACTGGAGAAGGAAATGTACAAAACGAACACTACCATTCAAGACATGAAAATAGAAATGGAAACAATAAAGAAAACACAGTCAGAGTTAAAAGAGGAAATGGAGAATCAAGAGAACAGGAACTACGGATGTGAGTATGAAAAATAAAATGCAAGAGATGGAAGACAGGATCTCAGGCATGGAAGATTCGATGGAAGAAATCAGTACATCATCCAAAGAATATGAGAAGGCTAAAAAATCTCTCACCCACAACATCCAAGAAATCAAGGACTCAATGAAAAGATGGAACCTAAGAATTATAGGCATAGAGGAAAGAGAAGACTCCCGACTCCATGGTCCAGGAAATATCTTCAACAAAATCATAGAAGAAAACTTCCCAAACCTAAAGAAAGAGATGCCAGTAAAAATCCAAGAGCCTTACAGAACACCAAACAGATTAGATCAGAAGAAACTCCTCTCGCCACATAATAATAGAAACTCCAAATGTAGAGAACAAAGAAAGGATATTAAAAGATGTAAGAGAAAAAGGCCAAGTCACATACAATGGCAGACCCATCAGAATCAAACCTGACTTCTCCTCAGAAACTTTAAAAGCTAGAAAAGCCTGGACAGATGTCCTACAAGCCCTGAGAGAACATAGGTGGCCAGCCAGACTACTATACCCAGCAAAACTCTCTATCAACATAGAAGGAGAAAACAAGATAATCCACGACAAAATCAAATTCAAACAATATCTCCTCACAAACCCAGCCCTACAGAAGATCCTAGAAGGAAAATTCCAACCCAGAGAAGATAACTACACTCAAGAAAACAGAGGAAATAGAAACCTCCACAGCAACTAAACAAAAGAGAAACACAAGACAGCCAGCTATACCAAAATAATGGGAAATAACAACCCCTGGTCACTAATATCCGTCAACATCAATGGACTCAACTCGCCAATAAAAAGACACAGACTTACAGACTGGATCCATAAACAAGACCCATCTTTTTGCTGTATACAAGAAACACATCTCACTATTGAAGATAAACACTACCTCAGAGTAAAGGGCTGGGAAAAGGTTTTCCAAGCAAATGGACCCAGGAAACAAGCTGGAGTAGCCACACTAATATCAAACAAAATAGACTTTCAATTGAAGTTAATAAAAAAAGACAGAGAAGGGCATTACATACTCATTAAAGGAAATATACACCAAGAGGTCATCTCAATATTGAACATCTATGCCCCAAATACAAAGGCACCTACATTTATAAAAGAAACACTTCTAAAACTTAAAGTGCACATCGATCAAAACACTTTAATAGTGGGAGACTTCAACACCCCACTCACAACTATGGACAGATCATCAAGACAGAAGCCAAACAGAGAAATAATGAGTCTAACAGAGATCATGAACCAAATGGACCTAACAGATATCTACAGAACGTTTCACCCAAACACAAAAGAATACACCTTCTTCTCAGCACCTCATGGAACCTTCTCCAAAATCGACCATATACTTGGACACAAAGATAGCCTCAACAGATACAAGAAAATTTAAATAACCCCTTGTATCTTATCAGACCACCATGGAATAAAGCTGGACTTCAATAGCAAAAGAATCAACAGAAAGTCTACACTCACATGGAAATTGAACAACTCTTTACTAGAGGACCACTGGGTCAGGGAAGAAATAAAGAAGGAAATCAAAGACTTCTTAAAATCCAACGAAAATGAAGACACAACATACCCAAACCTATGGGACACAATGAAAGCTGTGCTACGAGGAAAGTTCATAGCACTAAGTGCCTTCAAAAAGAAAATTGTGACAGCTCATATTAGTGAATTAACAGCTAAACTGGGTGAATTGGAAAAAAAGAAGCAAACACTCCCAAGAGGAGCAGAAGGCAGGAGATCATCAAACTTAGGGCTGAAATCAACAACTTAGAAACAAACAGAACTATTTAAAGAATCAATGAAACCAAGAGTTGGTTTTTCGAGAAAATCAACAAAATAGACAGACCCTTAGCCAAATTAACTAAAAGACAGAGGGAGAAAACACAAATCAACAAAATCAGAAATGAAAAGGGTGAAATAACAACAGACATTGAGAGAATCCAGAGAATATTTGGATCCTACTTTAAAAACCTATACTCCACCAAATTTGAAAACCTAAGTGAAATGGACAATTTTCTTGATCGATTCCACCTACTGAAGCTAAATCAAGATCAGATAAGCAGATTAAACAGCCCTATAACCCCTAAGGAAATAGAAAGAGTCATTACAAATCTCCCAACCAAAAAAGCCCAGGGCCAGATGGCTTTAGCACAGAATTCTACCGGAACTTCAAAGAGGAGCTAACACCAATACCTCTCAAACTCTTTCACAAAATAGAATCTGAAAGAACATTGCCAAACTCATTCTACGAGGCCACAATCACCCTGATTCCTAAACCACACAAAGACGCAACAAAGAAAGAGAACTTCAGACCAATCTCCCTCATGAACATAGATGCAAAAATACTTAATAAAATACTAGTAAACTGAATTCAAGAACACATCAAAAGTATCGTACACCATGATCAAGCAGGCTTAATCCCAGGGATGCAGGGATGGTTCAACATATGAAAATCTATCAACGTCATTCACCATATAAACAAGATGAAAGAAAAAAAACCACATGATAATCTCGCTAGATGCAGAAAAAGCATTAGACAAAATTCAACACCCCTTCATGCTAAAAGTTCTGGAGAGAAGGGGCATACAAGGGCCATACCTAGAAATAATAAAGGCCATATACAGCAGGCCCGTGGCCAACATCAAAATAAATGGAGAGAAACTTGAAGCATTTCCTCTAAACTCAGGGACAAGACAAGGATGTCCACTTTCACCATATCTCTTCAATATAGTACTTGTAGTTCTTGCTAGAGCAATAACACAACTAAAGCACAACAAGGGGATAAACATCAGAAACGAAGAAGTCAAATTATCCCTATTTGCAGATGATATGATAGTATACATATGCGACCCCATAAATTCCACTAGAGAACTCTTACAGCTGATAAGCACCTTCAGCAAAGTGGCTGGATACAAAATTAATTCAAAAAAATCAGAAGCCCTTCTTTATACAACAAACAAATGGGCTGAGAAAGAAATAAGGGAAACATCCCCCTTCACAATAGCCACAAACAACATAAAATACCTGGGGGTAACTCTAACCAAGCAAGTAAAGGACCTGTACAACAAGAAGTTCAAGCCCTTGAAGTAAGAAATGGAAGAGGCCTTTAGAAGATGGAAAGATCTCCCATGCTCATGGATAAAAATGGCCATCCTACCAAAAGTAATATATAGATTCAATGCAATTCATATCAAAATACCAACACAATTTTTTATAGACTTGGAAAGAGCTAGTCTCAATTTCATATGGAACACCAAAAAGGCCAGAATAGCTAAATCAATCCTGTACAATAAAAAAAATCTGGAGGTATTACCATCCCATATTTCAAGCTGTACTACAGAGCAATAGTTATAAAAACAGCATGATATTGGTATAGAAACAGACCAGTAGATCAATGGAATCGAATTGAAGATCCAGAAATAGACCCACACAATTATGGCAACCTAATTTTTGACAAAGAACCCAAAACGGCACAATGGAAGAAGGACATCATCTTCAACAAATGGTGCTGGTCCAACTGGATGTCCATTTGTAAAAGAATAAAGTTAGACCCATACTTATCACCTTGTACAAAACTTAAGTCCAAGTGGATCAAAGACCTTAACATAAGGCCGGTCACACTAAATCTACTAGAAGATAAAGTGGGAGAAACCCTCGAACTAATTGGCACAGGCGACAACTTCCTGAACAGAACACCAACAGCTCAGGACTTGAGATCAAGAATCAATAAATGGGACCTATGAAACTGAAAAGCTTCTGTAAGGCAAAAGACACTGTCATTCGAACAAAACAGCAGCCTACAGACTGGGAGAAAATCTTCACCAACCCCACATCTGACAGAGGGCTAATATCCTACAAAGTACTCAAGAAATTAAATGCCAAGAAACCAAATAATCCAATCAAAAAATGGGGGACAGAGCTAAATAGAGAATTCACAAAGGAGGAATCCCTAATGGCTGAGAGACACTTGAAGAAATGCTAAACATCCTTAATCATCAGAGAAATGCAACTCAAGACGACTCTGAGATTCCATCTCACACCTGTCAGAATGGCTAAGATCAAAAACTCAAATGACAGCACATGCTGGGGAGGGTGTGGAGAAAGGGGTACCCTACTCCATTGCTGGTGGGAATGCACGCTTGTGCAACCACTATGGAGGTCAGTGTGGTGATATCTTAGAAAACTTGGAATAGCTCTGCCTCAGGACCCAGCCATACCACTTCTGGGTATACACCCAAATGCCTCTTCACAGAATCATAAGGAAGTTTCCTCATCTATGTTTATAGCAGCCTTATTTGTAATAGCTAGAAACTGGAAACAACCCAGATGTCTCTCATCCAAAGAATGGGTTAAAAAAACTGTGGTACATCTACACAATGGAATATTATTCAGCTATCAGGAACAATGAAATTATGCAATTTGTAGCCAAATGGATGGAACTAGAAAAGCTCATCCTGAGTGAACTAACCCAGACTCAGAAGGACATATATGGCATCTATTCACTTATAGTAGGATTTTAGCTATATAGTAGAAGGTATCAATACTACAACTAACACACCAAAGGGAACTTGGACATAGACTTCTTATTTTTATTTTTTATTTATTTTTTATATATTAGTTATATTTTTTCTATTTTTTAGTCTTTTTTATCTATTGTATGCTTATTGGTTTTTTGTTTAGTAGTTCTGTCTCCCAGGCAACGAGACACTTTTCACTGATGGTACTGCTTTGTAGATCCCCAATGAATGAAGAGGCTCTTCGCCCTCGTACGACCTCTCAACTGAGATGAGGGACTGTTATATAAGGACACCCCACCCCAGAGAAATGTGATGGAAGGGTTAGGAGGTAAAGAAAAAAAAATGAAATGTGATGTTTTGGCATTTTACTACTAACTGTCATAAACTGTTTAGGATAATTAAGAAATGCAAACTAATGGTTATGCAAGCCGGTCATTCTGTTAGGTACTATGACAGACTATTATAGTTACTTGCTAAGCTAATCAGAAATAAACCTGCTAAGAGACAAGCAACATCTGCTTACCCTAATATAAGAGATAGATAGGGCCTCTTCAAAAAACCTCAAGAGATCTTTAGAATATGGCATTCAAAGATGTTTTCGTAACTTTAGATTTTTTATATCAAGACATATAAACTCCTGACAGCACCCCCTATTCTCCTCCAAGTATAAGATGAGCATCAAAGAATCTCCAGTGGGAGATGATTGAATCAGTCACAAGCCTATCTCTTGGTACGAAAAGCCCCTTGCTCCAACTGTAGACAGAGTGCTGTCCAAAAAGGACAAAACCTGGAAGCAGGTAAG
Source organism: Lophiomys imhausi (assembly GCA_907164525.1). Classification (NCBI taxonomy): domain Eukaryota; kingdom Metazoa; phylum Chordata; class Mammalia; order Rodentia; family Muridae; genus Lophiomys; species Lophiomys imhausi. The sequence continues at coordinate 141,846 of CAJQZJ010000565.1, forward strand.
TCGACAGCCTAGCTCTGCCAAGACAGGGTAGGTAAGTCCTTCATATCCCCTGCTCTACAATCAATGTCTGTCAGAGAAGCGGGGCCAAACGACTGAAGAGCGATGCTGTAATGTATGGAGAGAAAATGGGAACTGTCCAGGCAGCCACTGGTATGTCATTTCTTAGTTTGGGAAGCTGCAGACCCTGTACTTCCTATAAAATCAGATATGTTTATCCCTTTCAGGTCTCTGAGGTGATTGAAGAACAGATAGCTAGAGTCTCATAATTAAATTTTGAGTTGTTTAGGAGTCAAGAGAGTGTTATAGATCTAAGAAGATAGTTTTAAAATTGTGTTGCAATTAGTATGAATGTTGAGTCATATATAGAACTTTAAACTCATGGAGATGGTTAGATAGTAGAATGTTAAAGTCAGGTACCAAATACATATGGATTGGTCATTGGGAATGTACGTTAAGCCATATAACCCTCATAACTGTGGCCTAATTACCTCTGTTGTACTGTATTGTATTTATTATTATAAGAGAAAGAGCCATTTTTTGGACTGAAAGGGGAGATTGTAGGGGGAAATAAGATATACCTTAAACTTAAAAAAGGGAAGAGGAAGGGGGGTTGAGGGTGGGAGGGTGGGACTGGAGGGGGAATAGGGAGGGGACTGCGATTGAGATGTAACTTGAAGAAATAAAAAATAAAGGAAAAAAAACAATAAAAAAGAAGAGCTAATACCAATACTCCTCAAATTCTTTCACAAAATAGAGACAGAAGGAACACTGCCAAACTCATTTTATGAGGCACAGTCACCATGATACCTAAAACACACAAACAAACAACAAAGAGAGAATTTCAGGCCAATCTTCCTTATGAACATAGATGCAAAAATACTCATCAAAATACTTACAAAGCAGAGGAATAACTAGTGACTGAGAGGCCCATGAAAAAATGCTCAACATCCTTAATCATAAGAGAAATGCAACTCAAGATGACTCTGAGATTCCATCTCACACTTGTCAGAATGACTAAGATCAAAATCTCAAAAGACAGCATATGCTGATGAGGTTGTGGAGAAAGGAGAACACCCACATTGCTGGTGGGAGTACAAACTTATACAACCACGATGGAAATCAGTCTGGCAATATCTTAGAAAACTTGAAATAGTTCTACCTCAAGAGCCAGTCATACCACTCCTGGACATACATCCAGAAGATTCCTCACAAATCACAAGGAAATATCCTCAACTATGTTCATAGCAGCTTTATTTGTAATAGCTAGAAAGTGGAAACAACCCAGATGTCCTTCAACAGAAGAATGGATTAAAAAATTTGTGGTACATTTACACAATGCAATACTACTCAGCTATCAGAAACAAGGAATTCATGCCATTTTCAACCAAATAGATGGAACTAACAAAGCTCATCCTGAGTGAGCTAACCCAGACCCAGAAAGATGCACATGGCATGTATTCATTTATACCTGGCTTTTACCCATATAGTACAGGACAACTATTCTTCATCCAACAGACCGAAAGAAACAGGAACATGGACTTTGTTACCTGTTACTGGGACACTTTGCCATAGTGGAGCTACCATGTAGGTCCCCAATGTAAGAGGAAGCTCTAAGCCCTCATGTGACTGATGAACTGAGATAGGCTGAGATGTGGGGGCACCACACACCAGAGGAATAGGATAGGTGGGAGAAGGGGGGGAAGGTGGGACTGAGGACAGTTGAATGAGGGGACTGTGATGGAGATGTAACTTGAAGTAATAAATAAACATAATTTTAAAATACAATGATATTTATACAATAAAAAATACTTGCAAACTGAATCCAAGAACACATCAAAAGTATCATACACCATAATGAACTAGGCTTGATCCAAGGGATGCAAGGGGGGTTCAACAAACAAAAATTTATCAACGTAATCCACTATATAAACAAGCTGAAAGAAAAAAAAAACCACAAGATCATCTCACTAGATGCCGAAAAAGCATTTGTCAAAATCCAATATCCCTTCAAGCTAAAAGTCTTGGATAGATCAGGCATACAAGGACCATACCTAAACATAATAAAGACAATATACAGAAATCTCATAGCCAACATCAAATCAAATGCAGAGAAACTTAAAGCATTTCCACTAAAATCAGGAACAAGGCAAGGCTGCCTACTCTCTCCATATCTCCTCATCATATTACTTGATGTTCTAGCCAGAGTAATAAGACAACTAAAAAAGATCAAGGGGATACAAATCAGAAGGAAAAAATCAAATTTTTTTCTATTTGCAGATGATATGATAATATACTTAAGTGACCCCAAAATTAAACCAGAGAAGTCCTACAGCTGATAAACACTTTCAGCAATGTGGCTGGATACAAATTTAATTTAAAAAACCAGTAGCTCTTCTTTACACAAAAGATAAATGGGCCAAGAAAGAAATTAGGGAAACAACACCCTTGATAATAGCCACAAATAATAGTAAATGCCTGGGGGTAACTCTAACCAAGCAAGTGAAAGACCTGTATGACAAGAACTTTAAATTCCTGAATAAAGAACTTGAAGAGGCCATCAGAAGATGGAAAGATCTCCCATGTTCATGGATAGATAGGATCAACACAATAAAAATGGCCATCCTGCCAAAAGCAATATACAGATTCAATTCAATTCCTATCAATATATCAACACAATCATTTACAGACCTTGAAAGAACAATTCTCAACTTCATATGAAAAAATGAAAAACCCATTATAGCTAAATCAACCCTGTACAATAAAAGAACACCTGGAGGCATCACCATTCCTGATTTCAAGGTGTACTACAGAGCAAGAGTAATAAAAACAGCATGGTAAAGGACAAGAAACAGACTGGTTGATCAACGGAATCGAATCGAAGACCCACACACCTATGGTCATTTAATTTTTGACAAGAAAGCCAAAATTGTACAATGAAAAAAAGGAAAGCATCTTCAACAAGTAGTGATAGTCTAACTGGATGTAAACATGTAGAAAAAGGCCAATAGACCCATATTTATCACCTTGCACAAAACTTAAGTCCAAGTGGATCAAAGACCTAAACATAAAACTAGACACACTAAATCTACTAGAATAGAAAGTGGGGGAAAGCCTCGAACTCATTGGTACAAGTGACAATTTCCTGAGGAGAACATGGACATCTAAAACTCTAAGGCAAACAATCAATGAATGGGACTTTATGAAACTGAAAATCTTTTATAAGACAAAGGACACTGTCATTAGAACAAAAAGGCAGCCTACAGATTGGGAAAAGATATTCACCAACCCTACATCTGATAGAGGGATAATATCCAAAATTTATAAAGAACTCAAGAAATTAAACACCAAGGAACCAAATAATCCAGTCAAAAAAGGGGTACAGAGCTAAACCAAAAATTCACAAAAGAGGAATCTCTAATGGCTGAGGGACTCTTTAAGAAATGCTGAACATCCTTAGTCATCAGAGAAATGCAACTCAAAACAATTCTGAGATTTCATCTCACATGTGTGAGAATGGTTAAGATTAAAAAAACTCAAATGACAGCATATGCTGGTGAGAATGTGGAGAAAGGGAAACACTCCTCCATTGCTGGTGGGAGTGTAAACTTTTGCAACCACTTTAGAAATCAATCTGGCGATATCTCCGAAAACTTGGAATAGTTCTACCTCAAGACCCAGCCATACCACTCCTGGGCATATACCCAAAAGATTATCTACCAAACCACAAGGACATCTGTTCAATTATGTTCATAGCAGCTTTATTCATAATAGCTAGAAAGTGGAAACAAACCAGATTATCTTCAACCAAAGAATGGATTAAAAACTAAGTGTGGTACATTTACACAATGGAATAGTACTCAGATATCAGAAACAGGGAAATCATGCCATTTGCAACCAAATGGATGGGACTGGAAAATTTCATCCTCAGTCAGCTAGCCCAGACCCAGAAAGATACACATGGCATGTATTCACTTATAACTGGATTTTAGCCATATAATATAGGATAACCATCCTACAACCAACAGACCAAAAGGAACAGGACCTAGGATAACTATCCTACAAGAAATTCCACCCAGCTGCAGATTAAAAACAGATGCTGAGACACACAGTCAAACATTAGATGGAGCTCTGGGAGTCCTATATGAGAGAGGAGGGAGGAGGTAGAGCGAGACCAGGAAGGGACAAGAAAAACATAAAGATCAACAGAACCAACAAACCTGGACCCCTAGAGGCTTACAGAGACTGAAACAGTAACAACAAGAAGAAGAGAAGAGGAAGAAGGAGGAGGAGAAGGACGAGGAGGAGGAGGAAGCTTAGACTAGACCCAGTCCCCTGTATACAAATATTGGTGATATGCAACTTGGTCTTCATACAGATCCCTTAGGAAGTAGTGGGGGAGGCTGTCTCAGTCATGGACTCTGTTACCAGTTGGTGGAGACTTTACCCTAGATGGGCTGCCATATAGGGTCCTAGAGCAAGAGTAAGGTCTTAGCCCACATGTGACTGATGGACTGAGGGGTGTTAATATGTGAGGCTCCCCCTCACTCAAGGAGAAGGATAGGAGGGAAAAAGGGAAGAAGGTGGGAGTGAGACAAGGAGGGGAGGAGGAGGGGGTCTGTGATGGAAATGTGACTTGAATTAATAAATAATTGTTTTCTTAAATCGTTTTTAAAATGTAGAAAGGAGAGACTGGTGAGATGGCTCAGTGGTTAAGAACTCTTGCTGCCTTTCCAGAAGACCCAGGTTTGGGTCCCAACAAATCCATCTGTAACTCTTATTCCAGGGGATACTACAGTCTTCTGGTTCTGTGGAGACACACGAAGGGAATTGTTATTCAACAACTAAAAGAAATGAGCTATCCACCTACAGAAGCCATTGAGAAACTTATGTGCATATTTCTAAGCCATAGAACCTAAGTTGAGAAAAGACCTAATAGTGTAAAATTCTGACTACAGGGGAGGAAAAACTGTCAGTGATATCCAAAGATTCTTATGGGAATGGAGAGAGAAAAAGGATACACTTACAGAGTGGAGAGAGATTGTGAAACTACGATATTCTAAAAATGTATGCTTGTGTGATTAAATTTCACCATGCCTATAGGCAGCAAGAGAGAACCTGAATTTAAAATATGGACTCAGTGGTAAACACATAGACTCATAAGTTGTAAGAAATGTACAAGTTTGACAGGGGATACCTATAATGAGGAAGGTTGCACATGGTGTGGAGAGGGTATGTTAGAAATATCTACATTTTCCAGTCATTTTCTGTAATTTTAAAACTACTCATTAAAAATAGACATTTTTGAAAAAGCAGACTTTCATCTCAATGCAGTCTGCAATGAGTCTGGAGGAATGATGACAACAGAGTATTTCATGAACATCAGAGAGGAAGCTGGAACACTGGAGCAGACCAGTGACCACCCTCATTCAGGACAGGGATAGCCCCTCAGAAGGGGATGCATCACCTTTGTAACATGGTATAAAGGTGATTTTTGAAGTCAAGAACTCCAACTTAATTCATTCAAAACATATTTTAAGTATATATTATGTTTGTGTCTTAAAGGAAACTTTCAAAATACACATATTCTATGATCTTGAATTATGGAATTAAAAATACTAAACAAATTGAAAGGTATTGCCAAATCAAACAAACACAGTAAGATATTTGGTGTTCAAAGCACAATATCAGCAAAATTTTAGGCATAGTGGGAAATATTTGAGCATATGTATCTTAAAAGAGATTATGTCTAGAATATATGAGATGCTTCATCAAACCAACAAGCAAACAAACAGAAGCTGCCACATATGGGAAAATATATACATAAGACAGGAACAATCACCTCACAGTATGGTAACCCAGTGGCCAGTAAACATAAAAGTGTGCAAACTTTCAGAATGACAGACAAATGCTAATTAAATTTACATTATCAAGTCACCACACACTCACTAAAATACTAAAAATTGATACAACAACATGAAATGCTAACAGGGATATGAAGAATTGGAACTCTCATGCTTCAATGGTCTTAGTACAACTGCACTTGAAAAAAAGATTACCTTTTGGAGAAATTAAGTAACCAAACAATAGTAGGACATGTTCTCTTTGAATTTGATCTATTTTAATTACTATCTAAGCTAACTTTAAAAAAAAGTTATACAAATGCAGTAAGTTAAGCAATTATCATTTTCCACCTTTCTGGATGTATGGTATATTTGAAAGCAAACATAAAAGGTATAAAAACAATTTTCTATATATCTGTTATCTAGATTAACTTCTTGATCAAAATGAAATTGTAAGCATACAGAAGAAAGTGAATTCATCTACTCAGTACTCCTACAGAAAAAAAATGCAAACTTAGTTTGTTTCAGAATTTAGTCTTATACAAAAAAATTAATTCAGCAAAATCATATTTAGCTTCCAGCTGCTAAGAACTAAGTATGCAATTCAGGATGGGAAAACAAATTAAAAGGATAGTGAAACACATCAAGGTTAAAATGTAGACCAAAATGGCAAAATGAAGTGCAAGAAAAAATAAGGACGCTTGGTGGCGCTGCAGGCTAAGAATATGAAGAAAGGTGTCTGCAGACACCCAGGAAGCCATCTCATTAACCAGAGAAAGAGAACTTCCGAAGATTTTGGAGGAGGTAATTGGGTGGGGTTTATGGAGGAATTTGGAAAGAAGTCATCTTTCTAACGAATTTAGCCCAATATCTTCACGTACCCTCACAAGTGGATTGTAATCGACTTGAAGAAGCAGCGTCTTCTGAACTGAATCTGAACAATGGAGACAGCACCAGCAAAAACGCCACAGGAAAGGCAAGTGGTTTTTCTTACTGTATTGTTGCTTTTCTGTGAGGCTGGCTCTGAGGCAATTAGATATTCCACGCCAGAAGAAACCGGGAGTGGCTACTTGGTAGCTAACCTGGTAAAAGGTCTGGGGTTCAGTGTGGGAGAATTGACCACTAGAGGGGCACAAATCCATTACAATGGAAACAAAGAGCTCTTGCAGCTGGATGCAGAGACCGGGAACTTGTTCTTGAAAGAAAATCTAGACCGCGAGGTGCTGTGTGGGGTGACAGAACCCTGCGTGCTGCAATTCCAGATTATGCTGGAAAACCCTGTGCAGTTCTTCCAAACTGACCTGCAGCTCACAGATATAAATGACCACTCTCCGGAGTTCCCTCACAGGGAAATGCTCCTAAAAATCCCTGAAAGCTCCCAGCCGGGGGCTGTGTTTCCTCTGAAGGCAGCTCAGGATCCTGACACAGGGAGCAATGCTGTTCAGAACTACACAGTCAGCCCCAACCTCCATT
>CAJQZJ010000565.1:182952-193004 GCA_907164525.1 Lophiomys imhausi
TGTGTGTGTGTGTGTGTGTGTGTGTGTGTGTGTGTATAGTATATATGTGTCTTCTAGTTTGTGTTCATGATTCTTACACACAGAAGTAGAAGATCTTATCAATTATAAAATATAAGGAAATAACATTGTTGTCAACAAAAAAACCTATATAAACTTTCAACATGTCATTAATTTGGATATTAAAACAGTGTTTTGATATTAAAAGGTATTTTAACTTAAAACTAGAACTGTATCAATTTCCCAAGAAGACACAGGGTGGCGCTGCAGGCTAAGATTGTGTTTAAAGAAGCACCAAAATACTGGAATGGAATCGCTTATTGCAGTTTCAGAACAAAAGACCCAGGCAAGAGCTTTGCGAGCACTCGGAGATATAGAGGGGTTTGGGCAAGGATAAAATGGATTAATGTGACATTAAGAACAACGTTGTGAAGATTCCTCCAAAGAAGAAATCAGAATTCAGCATTTCAAAGCTCTTGGAGGCTACTAGAGGATTGGAGGAAAGCACTCACTTCCTCACCATGGAGAAGCTGGAGAGAATTCACCCAAACAGGCAAGTAATAGCTTATATTTTTATGCTGGTTCTGGTTCACGTTTTCAGTGAGCCGACAACTCGATACTCTATCTTGGAGGAAACAGAAAGTGGCTCCTTTGTAGCCCATCTGGCCAAGGATCTGGGCCTGGGATCTGGAGAGCTGGCTGCCAGGTCTGCAAGGGTGGTGTCTGATGATTACAAGCAGAGATTGCTGCTAGATCCTGAGACTGGAGATTTGCTTCTGAGGGAGAAACTAGACCGGGAAGAGCTGTGTGGCTCTGTAGATCCCTGTGTGCTACATTTCCAGGTGGCTCTTGAAAAGCCAGTGCAACATTTTCAAGGAGAATTGTTGATCCAAGACATTAATGATCATGCTCCAGAATTCCAAGATAGGGAAATGCTCTTGAAAATACTGGAAAACAGCCAGCCAGGCACACAATTTTCACTGAAATTAGCTCAGGATTTGGATGTGGGCAGCAATGGGCTTCAACAATACACAATCAGCTCCAACACTCATTTTCATGTCCTCACTCGAAATCATAGTGAGGGCAAGAATTACCCAGAGCTGGTGCAGGACAGAGCCCTAGACAGAGAGGAGCTGGCAGAGCTGAGCTTAACGCTCACCGCCCTGGATGGTGGGTCTCCACCTAGGTCAGGAACAGCCTTGGTTCGAATCCTGATCATGGACATCAATGACAATGCTCCTGAATTTGTGAGCACCCCCTATGAGGTGCAGGTCCTGGAGAGCAGTCCCCCAGACTCCCCAGTCCTGACTGTCTCAGCACGGGATGCAGATGCTGGCTACTTTGGGAGAGTTTCCTATGCCTTGTTCCAAGCATCAGACGAAATCCAACAAACTTTCTCAGTAAATGAAGCTACAGGAGATATTCGATTGAAAAAGAAATTGGACTTTGAAAAAGTTAAATCTTACCACGTGGAAATCGAGGCCACAGATGGAGGAGGTCTTTCTGGGAAGGGCTCTGTGCTGATAGAGGTGGTGGATGTGAACGACAATGCCCCAGAGCTGACCATTTCTTCACTGACCAGCTCAGTCCCAGAAAATGCTCATGAGGCCATAATCTGCATCTTCAGGGTTGGAGACAGGGATTCCGGAGAGAATGGAAAGATGGTTTGTTCTATTTCAGAAAGCCTGCCATTCATTCTAAAATCCACTTTCAAGAATTTCTACACCCTGGTGACAGAGAGCCCGCTGGACAGAGAGAGCAAAGCTGAATACAACATTACCATCACTGTCTCTGACATGGGCACACCCAGGCTCACAACCCAGCACACCATAAAAGTGCAGGTGTCCGACATCAACGACAACGCCCCCGCCTTCACCCAAACCTCCTACACCCTGTTTGTCCGCGAGAACAACAGCCCCGCCCTGCACATAGGCACCATCAGAGCCACAGACTCAGACTCTGGCTCCAATGCCCACATCACCTACTCGCTGCTGCCGCCCCACGACCCGCAGCTGGCCCTCGCCTCGCTCATCTCCATCAACGCCGACAACGGGCAGCTGTTCGCGCTCAGGGCGCTGGACTACGAGACCCTGCAGACCTTCGAGTTCCACGTGGGCGCCACAGATCAAGGCTCGCCCGCGCTCAGCAGCCAGGCGCTGGTGCGCGTGATGGTGCTGGACGACAACGACAATGCGCCCTTCGTGCTCTACCCAATGCAGAACTCCTCGGCGCCCTGCCTAGAGCTGCTGCCCAGGGCGGCGGAGCCTGGCTACCTGGTCACCAAGGTGGTGGCGGTGGACAGTGACTCTGGTCAGAATGCCTGGCTGTCATTCCAGCTGCTCAAGGCCACTGAGCCCGGGCTCTTCAGCGTGTGGGCGCACAATGGCGAGGTGCGCACCACCAGGCTGCTGAGCGAGCGAGATGCGCCCAAGCACAGGCTGCTGCTGCTGGTCAAGGACAATGGCGAGCCTCCTCGCTCTGCCAGCGTCACACTGCAGGTGCTGGTGGTGGATGGCTTCTCTCAGCCCTACCTGCCTCTGCCAGAGGTGGCACGCGACCCTGAGCATGAGGAGGATGTGCTAACACTCTACCTGGTCATCGCCTTGGCTTCTGTGTCTTCACTTTTCCTCCTGTCTGTGCTGCTGTTCGTAGGGGTGAGGCTGTGCAGGAGGGCCAGGGCGGCCTCTCTGGCTGGCGGCTCTGTGCCTGAGGGACACTTTCCTGGCCACCTGGTGGATGTCAGCGGTGTGGGGACCTTGTCCCAAACTTACCAGTATGAGGTGTGTTTAACTGGAGACTCTGGGACTGGTGAGTTCAAATTCCTCAAGCCCATGATCCCCAACCTGTTGGTTCAGGATGCTGGGAAAGAAGTTATGGAAAGTACCCACTGCAGAGATAGCTTTGTATTCAGCTAAGTATTCTAAATGGTCCAATGACTCTTAAGAATGACTATGACTCTACATAGATAAGTGTAATGTTAACTACCTTTTAGATTAACTAATTTACTAGCTTTTAAAGTAAGTTAACTAACACTACTGTCGTGTGTGCATGTCTCCATCAGCTCTCATTTTTCCTATTGGCATTAATCATGCTTAGGATGTCACTACCCCACATTTTAGGTATATGTTTTCTTATATTTGATGTCTTTGGTGACTAATATTCTCATAAGTATAAATAACTAAATTAGCATACAATTTTAATGCTCATAAGAGAATTTGAATTTCTGTATAATTGTGACACCTGTTTTTAGCTGTACTCCTTTACCTTTTTAAGGTTAGAATGCTTAGTCTTTTATTTGACCTCAGCAAGCATGTTTCTCCCAAATTCATGTCAAGATACACTTCATTAGAACACTCCATTGTGACACTTTCTGTGAGCATCATAAATGTTAGTGCTTAATTGATTGATGTGCATGGAAGTCTTCCAAAAATAGCAAGGTTAAAGATTTACATTAATTGTCATTTAATAAAAATTAAAGAGAACAGATCTTATCACTTGTCATCCCTTTCATGAAATAATATTGCTAATCCATTGCTAAGGATGATCTTTTCAAAAAGCAAAAATCATATCTAGTTTTTGGCCTTACTTCCGCAGGCCAAGCATTCAGAGATGATGAGGCATCAGATTTATCTTTTTTCCCCTCTCACACTTGGGAAGAAGATAAAGCATAATGTTATGCTGGATTTTCCTGCAGCTTGTCCTACCCTCCAATAGAAGAAACTTCTTCTGGATTCTGAAGTCCTGTTCAGTTCTTGTTATTGTATCTTCACATGTCATTTGGTAGCTATGGATTGTTTTTTTTTGAATCAGCAGTAGAATCCTGTTTTTCTATTTTCCTTTCTTCTTTGGTGTCTAATGTGACCTCAGTTATTTTTTACTTAAATTTCCAGACAAATGAAGTTGCCTTTCTAGAAAATAAGTATTGTTTTGCTCATTATTGAACAGAAGTGCACTCATTGAATTATAATTGTTTTATGTTATGTCCAAATGGGCTAGTAAACTCATTGTGTGATTCTACCTAGTTATATTTTATGTGGATATTACTGTAAAACAGTCAGTGAACTTTAGACAGAAAATGAGGAACTAAAAAGCTTTCTTTAGCTGGGCATGGTGGCAGATGCCCTTAATCCGCCAGAACCTGGCAGATCTCTTTAAGTTGAAAGCCAGTCTCCAGGATCGACAATGTTACAAAGTGAGATCATGTCTCAAAATGTTTGTGTTGTCTTACTCAACAGAAGCCAATGTGTAGAGTCAGAAATGGAATTGTTAAGTCACTTTGTTCAGAGGTCTGGCAATTTGAGAAGGCAGAAAGCCAACACCCAAAAAACCACCTGTGTCTCACTTCTGGGCAGCAGATTCCACAGGAGGATGAGGCAGCCAGTCATTCTTAGTTTAGTCTTATCCCCCTGGGGAGGTGGACAGGCACAGTTTTTAGAGTTGCCTTTATTTATTTATTTATTTATTTGTTTGTTTGTTTGTTTGTTTAGAGATGGCTTTATTTCTTTTGTTATCATCACCTGAACTCTTTTTTTTTCATTCTGTGGATAACAGGCTCATGTTTTTCTTGTGTCAAGTCTATTTAGACTTGCTGAAATTAGCCTTGTACTTCTCCAGAGGCATCTAGACAGGGAGCGTGTGGTAACAAAGCAAACAGTTAACTATGTAAACATGCAGTGCTATTCATAACATGTGAGTACAGATTCCTTTCCACAACATGGAGTTCAAATAGTACCTTTATACAGACTGCTTATGAAAGTGCCCCTATTAATCTCTGTTCCCTTGAAGGTTACATGAATGATTTGGTAAGAGGAAGCAATCATAAAAGCAGGTTAAAGGTCACAAACCATTACTGTTCAGCCACAGAAAAGACATTGTATGATAAGAACTGAGTGGGCTTAGATTTCTAAGAATAAAAAACCTTGGGGTGAGAAATGAGTCCTATTGTCTGTTTTACCCCCAAAGAAATTGCTAAGTCAGAGCAAACAAGAGGTTGGTTGTTTACAGAGACAGAGTAAATAGGGAAACTTTGGTAGACTGAAGATTCCAGCTGAAGGTCGGTTCAGTCTCTCAGAACACTTGGGGGAGACATGCACAATTAAAACCTAAGAACCTGAATGTAGAGGCAGGAGAATCTCTGAGAGTTCAAGGCTGCAGAATGATGTTTTTCTTGCTATGCAAAAATTAGTGTCTGGGGCCTGCATCAGGAAGTTGATAATCAAGTTCTCAACTGGAAATTAATTAGTGTTTGTTGCTTATAAGGACAGAAAATGATCTTAATTAAGCATAATGCCTGTTTGGATTAGAGTAACTTGATTAAACAATCATCTACAGGGTAAAGTTCAAAAGAATTTCTCTAGGTGGAAAATAATAGGAACTTGATCCTAGGTTGAGTTTTCATATAAACATTCAGTCTTCAATAGAAAGGTCAATGCAAGCCCCCACAAATGGGTGATAAGAATAAACCAAAAGGAGAAATATAGCACATATTACTTTGAAGACTCAGGTCTTGGACTGAAAATATAGCATTAAAACAAATCAACTTTAATTAATCACTAGGGCCATCAAGATGGTTCAGTGAAGAAAGATGCTTGCTGCCACCAAGCCTGAGAACTTGAGTTTGTTTTCTGGAATCCACAAAGTGGAAGGAGAGAGTTGGCTTGTAAAATTGTCCTCTGACTTGTACCTACAGACACTGTGGCATGGGCATGTATGGGCTCACAATTCTAAAACTGGTAAACAACTGTTCAAGATGTTTTGAGAAATCCAGTCTAGACAAATAAAAGTCAAAGTGCATCTTTAGGAGATAATAGGAAATGCTGACTTTGTGCAGCATCAAAGTCAAATATAAAAGCAAAAAAAGGTCTTCCAGCAATCACATGGAAAAATATGTTACTTCTAAAAAAAAAGATCAGTAAAATGGGGCAATGACTCCTCAACATGAATCATGATTAACAACAAGTAAATCATGTTTTCAACATCTCAAAAGAAAACTTTTAGCACACCAGAATTCTGTTACCATAAAATAAAAGCTTGAGAAAATGAAGTTTTCAGACAAAGAATATTAACTAAGGTTACATGAACACTGAAAGAAATATGTTAGAGGAACTCCATTAAGGAAAGCATTCTGGAAGACATTGTAGAAGTGCAGGAAGAAAAAAAATTACTGGAAATGAAGATTGACTAAGTGTTGACTATATAGCCAACGGCAATAATTTGTAAAAACTATTTATTTCATGAAATCAAAAATGGAAAAGGAAGGGCTATTAAAGAGTTCTAAAATTCTATATACTATCACAGAAATAGGAAAATTATTTTACTACACAATTGTAGTGGAGATGGATTGCCAAAACTTCTTAGGTAACTTCTATATAATGATTCAAAGACTAATCGAAAAAATTCAAATAAAAATATTTTAATAATATAGGAAACAACAAAACATAGGGGACAAATAAAAATAGACTCTAAATATAGGTGAAAATGTATTAGATATTACATAAATTATAATTGAATTAAAATTTACTATAACAAATGCATGATCCGTGGAAACAGAACCAATACTATGACTCAAACCAACCTTCTGCAAAATATCCTACGAAGAAAATGAAAAAGATAAACTATATATTGGGGGAATGTTTCCAAAGAACATACTTCAGAGAGGATGACTGCATAAAATACACACAGATTTTTGAACTCAGCAACAACAACAAACAGTGCCATGTAGAAGTGCTCCAATACACATTAGCAAACAAGACACATGGAGGTCAATATGTGCACAAAAAGCTGTAATGCATCGTGTGTCATTCATGAAATGCTAACTCAAGTAATATTGAGATGCCACAGCATAGCTATTAGAATGTCCAAATTGCAGAACACCAACATTGCCCAATGCTGAGGGGGTGGCAGAGAACCAGGAACCCCAATTCATGGCTGATGGGGATGACAGTTGGGTAGTTTCTTGCCACATTGAGTGCACTCTTACTAGGTGGTCCAGCAATCACACTCCATGGTATTCAAGCAAAGGAATGGAAAACACATACACACAAAAATCTGAACATGGATGTTTCTGGAAATGTTCATAAATGTCAAGACTTAAACTAATGGAGATTCCTCAGGAGGTCAATGGATAAATACATTTGGTGGAAGCAGAAAATGAAATGTGTAACATCAAAAAGAGCTATCACCTCATGAAAAGGCATTGCAAGAACTTAAGAAGTGCAGGTAGCCAAGCTGAAGATTCCATGCTCTTTGATTCTTACATGACATTTTGTAAGAGGCAATAGCCGTAGTAACAGTAAATTTAACAGTGATTTCCAAAAATTCAGGAGAGGAAGGGCAAAATCGAGAGATTTTAAGGATTTGGAGGCCAAAAAAACTACTCTATTTGTCCATAGCTACAGAATATAAAATATCAAAAGAAAAACTAGCTTACAATATGGACTTGTTGATAAAGATGTATAAATGTAGAGATTGCTCAGATAAGAACTTGCTGTTCTTCGAAAGGACCTGAGTTCAGTTCCTAGCACGTACATTGAACAGCCTGTTAATTCCAGCTCCATGGAAACCAGTACCCCATTCTGACATCCATAGGCACCCACACATGACTGACATACATTCACATAGGTGTACGCATGAGTAAAATAAAAATAAATCTCTTTTTAAAAAAAGCATGTGTTCTCTGGGTGTAGTGGTGCAGCTCTTTAATCCCAACGCTCAAGAGAGGTAGGAGGATCTATGAGTTTAAGGATAGACAGGTCTACTGAGCAAGTTCCAGGATTGCCAGGGCTACACAGAGAAACCCTATCTGCAAAGCAACAAATAAAATGCATGTTAATATAGCCTGATCAGTAAAAAATGCACAACTTTAGGATATTAATAAAGTGGAAGGCTGTGCATATTTGTGGCCAAGAGCATATGGAAAATTTCCTGTAGCTTCCAATAATTTTCCCATGCACATAACATTTGCAATACATATATCAGAAAAGGAGTTACACTCAGAATACACAGGATTTTCTCTTTCTCTTTTCCTTCCTTCCTTCCCTCCTTCCTTCCTTCCTCTATTTCTTTCTTTCTTTCTTTCTTTCTTTCTTTCTTTCTTTCTTTCTTTCTTTCTTTCTTTTGAGACAGGGTCTCATGTTGTAGCTCTGGCTGTCCTGGAACTCACTAAATAGACCAGACTGGCCTCAGACTCACAGAGATTTGTCTTCCTCTGACTCCCAAGTACTGGAATTAAAGATGCGCATCACTATGCCTGGCTTCACAAAATTATTTCTACAGGCAAATGATCCAAACAGAAAAACATAAAATATCTGAACACAATTTTCAATACAATTAATCACAATGAAAAAGAAACCCATGTGAAAATGTAGGTAGTTTCATTAATAACAGAGAAATGCTAATTAAACTATATAGTACAGTATCATCACATGCTCAATAGAGAGGTTAAAACTGAAATTATAAACAGACAAGACTTCAGAGCAACTTGAACTTCCATAGTGTGGTTTTTTGCTTAAGTTTTACAGTGCTAGGAATCAATCTTGAGTGTACCAGACAAGGGGTCTACAATTGAGATCTGTCTCCATCCTTTGGGGTTTTTGTTCTTTCTTTTTTCCTTTTTTCCTTTTTTTTTTTTTTTTGAGATGTGGAATGTACTGCCCTTGAATTTGCAAATCTCCTTTCTGTGCTCCATCACAGCTGGAATTACAGACACATGCCACCCATGGTTGGTACAGTAAAACTACTTGTTTGAAAAAAAATCTTACAATCTAGGCTAAATCTCAATGTATTAAAATTTTTATTTATTTATTCCATCCTGACTGAAGTTCCCCCTCCCTCCCCTCTTCCAGTACCTTCCCTCCTCTGCCTCCCCTCTTTCCCCAACCAGCTCGTCCTCCATTTACCTTCAGAAAAGGGCAGGCCTTCCAGGGATATCAACCAAACATGGCATCTCAGGTTGTAATAAAACTCTACACCTCTCCTCATATTAAGACTGGAAGAGTCAACCCAAGAGAAGGAAAAGGGTCCCAAAAGCACGCAAAGAGTCAGAGATGGTCCCCTGCTCACAGCATTAGGAGTCCCATAAGAAGACCAAGCTACACAACTGTAACATGTACATGGAGGGCCTGGGTCAGACCCATGCAGGCTCCCTTATTGTTGGTTAAGTCTCTCTGAGCCTCTATGAGCCCAGGTGAGTTGATTCTGTGGGCCGTTTTCTTGTGGTATTCTTGACTCGTCTGGCTCCTACAATCCTTCCTCCTTCAGCAGGATTCCATGAACACCACTTGATGTTTGGCTGTGGGTTTCTGTATCTGTTTCCATCAGTTTCTGGATAAAGCTTCTCTGATGACAGTTGGGCTAGTAACCAATCATGAGTATAGCAGAATATCATTAGAAAACATTTCATTGACTTTTCTTTCTTTCTTTTTTGTTTTTGTTTTTGTTTTTGGCCAGTTGTATTTGGTTTTATCCTAGGTTTTTTTGGGCTATCCAGCCTTTGGGCCCTGGGCCTCCAGGCAGTGTTGTGGGCAGACTCTCTCTCTTGTGGCATGTGTCTCAAGCTGGACCAGTCAGTCATTGGTTGTCCACTCCCACAATTTCTGTGCCACTTTTATCCCAGCACATCTTGCAGGCAGGACAAATTGTAGATCAAAGGTTTTGTGGCTGGATTGGTGTCCCAATCCCTCCACTGGGTGACTTGCCTGGTTACAAGAGATGGTTCAGGCTTTGTATCCCCCATTATTGAGAGTCTTAGCTAGGGTCACCCTCACAGATTCCTGGGAATTTCCATTCCACTAAGTTTCTACCTCACCCCTGAAATGCACTCTCAATTCCAGTTGTCTCTCCCAGAACTGTCCCCCTCCATCCTCCCCTCACCTTATTCCTCCTGTTCCCACCCTCCCCACAGTCCACCTTTGATATCTATTCTATTTCCTCTTCCTGGGAAGATTAATGCATCCCCCCTTCAACCCTCCTTGTAACTTAGCCTCTCTGGGTCTGTGGATTGTAGCATGGTTGTGTAACCGAACTTTTAAGTTATTATTTAACACTTATTTATTACT
>CAJQZJ010000565.1:218004-229745 GCA_907164525.1 Lophiomys imhausi
TGGGCTGAGCACAAGTGTTCACCGCTGTCTTCTTCCTGTCTGGAGATGCAGTGTGACCAGTTGCTTCAAGCTCCTGTCTGTCACCTTCCCTATCATGGTGTAATCTTGATCTGGGAGCCAAAACAAACCCTTCCTTCCACAATTTGCTTTTCTTGTGGTATTTTTTAAATTTATTTTTTATTTCTTCAAGTTACATCTCAATAGCAATCCCCTCCCTACTCCCCCCTCCAGTTCCACCTTCCCACCCTCTTCCCCCTCAACCCCTCTATCCACTTCCCTTTTTTAAGTTTAAGGTATATCTTTTTCCCCCAACAGCTCCCCCTTTCAGTCCAACAAATGTCTCTTTCTCTTATAACAACAAATATAAACAACAGAAATAATTAGAGATTACAAGCTGTTAAATGGTCTTGTTAAATAGGTTTTGGAGGGTAGACCCAGGGACTTATCTCTTTTTCTTTTCTGTATTTTTCTTTCTCTCCTATGTAGGGGTGAAAAGACTTGAAAATGGGATATAGACATAATATAGGAATGATAAAGAAAAAAGGATATGATTGAATATTCTCTTATACCTTTGTATATTGATACAAAATTAAGATTATATTTGGCTAAATTGGTATTGATCTTTGTATATTGATACAAAATTAAGATTATATTTGGCCACATTGGCATTGATCTTTGTCTATTGATACAAAATTAAAGTTAACTCTTTTTAAGGTATTGTACCTAGGTAACACTTAAAAATGAAATGCAAAGTCTTGGCCTTTTGTTAGCAACTGTCATAAACTGTTTAGGATAATTGAGAAATGCAAACTAATATTCATTCAAGAATGTCATTTTTTAGGTACTAGGGCAGTCTATCACAGTTATTTTCTAAGTTAATCAGAAATCAAGTTGCTAAGAGACAAGCAACATTTGCTTATCCAAATATAAGGAGATAGATAGATAGGTGGTCTTCAAAAACCTCAAGAGGTCTGTAGATTATGGAATTCAAAGATGTTTTCTTAATTTGAGATTTTTTTTTATATAGAGACATATCAGTTACTGACAACACCCCCTATTCTACTCCAAGTAGAAGAAGTGCATCGAAGAATCTCCAATTGGAGATGGTTGAATTAGTGGCAAGCCTATCTCTAGACAAAAAAATCCCTTGCTTTAATCAGATATATTTATCCCTCTCAGGTCTCTGATGTGGTTGAAGACTAGATGAGTCTCATAGTGAAATTTTGAGTTGTTTAGGAATTAAGAGGGTGTTCTGGATCTAAGAAGATGTTTTTTAAACTGTAATGCAAGTTAGTATGAAAGCTGAGTTAGATATAGAACTTTAAACTCATGGAGATGGTTAGATAGTAGAATGTTAAAGTCAGGAGCCAAATGTGTATGGGATGGACATTGAGAATGTATGGTAAGCCCTATAACTCTCATAATTGTGGCCTAATTATTTCTGTTGTTTTGTGGTATTTTATCCTATAAATAGGAAAAGTAACTAAGACAGACTGCGTTGTTGCATGGTGTCAGATATCATACCCTACAGAGACTTGTGAATTCTAAGCATGCTGTGTGTGCACTGTGACCCTGACTCTGCTTTATATTAAAACAAATGTTTCCTTTGGTTTTCCTGAAGCTTCTCCTCACCTTTCAAAAGATCCAGGAAATTTCTGGAAATTTCAATATTCTGTTTGATTATGGTTATCAGTTCTCAAATCTTTCACTTTATATTGTTTTATTGATATAGAAAGCAAAACAATGCTTTTATGATATTTAACCACTTCCAGTTTGTTATTTAGTGTAACCTTGAAGTATTCTCAGCTAATTTAAATTTTCAATTGTGCTGACTATTGTGTAATACAAAAAATTATTGGTTCTTAATTGATTTGAACCATAATGGATTTAACTGAATTATAAATTACTTACATTCAATGACCTAAAAATGGCTTATTATGTGATTTCTAATAAGGCAAGTTTGTATGGATATAACTGAAAGAAAAATTCATTGAACTTTTGGCAGAATATGAACAAGAGAAGAGTTTGGTTTATCATCTCATATCTTTAATTATATGTTTTAGTTAGTATATATTCATTGTACAATGTCATGGGTTTTTGTGAATTTTTCATGCATGCACATAATGTATACCCATTGATCATGTTTACTCTTTATTTGTTTTTAAATCTCAAGTGTCACTCCTCTAGAGTTTAAGTATTTGAATCTTCCCATGAATTAATCTCCCCACACTAAGATAGTAATGAAATATAAAAAGAAAATTGCTGACCATTTATATCCTTGAAATGTAATTCTTTGTTGTTCAGTTTTGAAGTTGAAGTGAGAGACATATAAAAGTGAGAAAAGATAACAACTACAAACAAACATATGAAAAAATTTAAATATGACAGACAATTTTAATGGCTTGCCAATTTCATGCCAAGATGCCTGTTCTTGTGTGTATCCAGTGTGGTGTCCAGTACTCAAGATGCCTACCTGAATGAAAAAAAGGCAAGGTCTGCTGTTGTGGTCCAACAGTAGGACATTGCCTAAATGGTGCAAGTCCCTAGGTTCAATCTCCCCAGCATTAGGAAGAAAAAAAAAAAACCTCCCTCTCTTTCTTCATGATCAAAAGCCAAAAAATTCATTTTAAAATATGGAATTAAAGATTACGCATGTGTTTGGTAGTACTCCCTTCCAATTTAGATGGATTATCTGACACCAGAAAACAACCATTTGTGTTTTTCCAAGATGGTGGTGCACAGCAAGCACTATATACCTGTAACAGGAGCTCAGTAACTGCACAAAGAAGGAGAGGACACATCACTGACCCTGAAACATCCACATCTGTGTTTCCCCCAGACCAAGGAGGATCCCCCCCCTTATTACAGGGTTGCACAGATTCTAGCCACTGTCTCACCAGACCTACCCACCTTTGCATGGTCAGATCACTGCTCCTGGTGACTTCAGGGACCCAGCTCCCCACCACCAGATACTGTCTGTGTTCCCCAAGAGAGCTCCTCCAAAAGGCCTCCCTACATACCCAGGGTCATTTGCCTGGGTCTCAGGGGACCAGGTGCTTACTGAGTCCAGAGAGAGCTCTTCAGTGAGGATTCCCCAGACACAGAGATGCACCCCTGGCCTCTGGGACAGATGCTCCAGTCACCCATGTCAATGGCCTAGTGCTAAAGACACTCAGCTAGGCTTCTGGTCTCCAGGGGACTCTACACCCTGAGGACAGCTTCTCTTAAAGGTCTTCCTCTGAGTTCCAGGGATTCTCACCCAGGCCTCCAGCCACCAGGTGTGTCTCTGAGAGATCTTCTCCTAGAGAACATCTGCTGAACCTCAGAGACACTCAGCCTAAGTTTCAGGCCTTCAAGTGCTTCTTCCATCCAGAGAGAGCTTCTCTAATGGATCCTCCTCTGAATCTCAGGGATGAGATTCAGGCTCTGGCCTCTGGCCTCTAGACACCTCCCTCATCTCTGGCAAAGCTTCTGATAGAGTCTCTGAGAGGAAATTTCCTGGAGTTCCAGGAAACAGAACCCTGAATTTGGCCTCCAGGCATTTCCTGCTTCTCTGGGAAGGTTGTCTCCCCATCTACAGCCTTCAGTCTGCAGCCCTATCAACCTCCCTGAAATGAACCTCTGGATCTCAGGATCACACAAGATTATACACGAACAAACAGCCTCCAAAACAGGTTTCTTTCCTGGGCACCAAATTTAGTGGGCAACAGGAACAACCAACCAATGAAAGGGACAATCAGATGGCTAAATGCCAAATAAAGAACACAAGCAACAAAACCAGGGCAATATGGCAACAAAAGAACCCAGCTATCCTTGTACAACAAGCTCTGACCATATTAATACAGCAGAAACACAAGAAAATGATGAGAAATCTATACTTATGAAAATGATGGAGGTCATAAAAAGAAGAAAATAGATCCCTTAAAGAATTTAAGAAGATCACAATCTAACAGGTGAAAGTAATGGAGAAATCCATTAAAGAGATCCAGGAAAACTCAATAAAACAGGAGAAGTAAAGGGACAAAGCCATAAAGAAATACAGGCAAAGACAATCAAGATGAAGTAGAAAACAAATGAATTGGTACAAGACCTGAAAATGGAAATGGAAGCAATAAAGAAAACATAAGCAGAGACAATGCAAATATTTTAAAACCTAGGAAAAATAAGCAGAACTGCAGACACATGCATAAACAACAGTATACAAGAGATGGAGGACAGGATTTCAGGTGTGTAAATTAAATCAAAGAAACCAATTCATCAGCCAAAGAAAATGAAAAAAGTAAAAAATTCCTCACCCAAAACATCCAAGAAATTAAGGACTCAGTGAAAAAATGGACCTAAGAGTAATAGGAATGGAAGAAATAGAAGATTCACAAAACCAAGGGCCATTATCATTTCCAACAAAAATCATAGAAGAAAATTTCCCAAACCTAAAGAAAGAGATGCCCATAAATTTTCAAGAGACTTACAGAACACTAAATAGATTAGACCAGAAAAGAAATTCTTCCTACCACATAATAATCAAAACACTAAATGTACAGAGCAAAGAAATAATATTAAAAACTGCAGAAGAAAAAGGTCAAATAACATATAAAGGCAGAGCCATCAGAATCACACCTGTCTTCTCTTCTGAAACTCTGAAAGCCAGAAAGGCCTGGGCAGATGTTCTGCAGGCCCTAAGGTATCACAAATGTCAGCACAGACTACTATACCCAGCAAAACTTTCAATCACCATAGATGGAGAAAACAAGATATTCCATGACAAAACTAAATTTAAACAATATTTATCCACAAATCCAGCTCTACAGAAGATGCTAGAAGCAAAATTCCAACCCAGAGAAAATAATTACACCCAATAAGACAAGGAAACAACTCCACTACTGCAAAACAAAGAGAAACACATACACACTACCACTCCACCACCTACATCAAAATAATAGGAAATAACAACCCAAGTTGGACTTCTCCTTTTCCCTGCTCCCACCTCCTCTGTGCAGACAAGTGCTTTGGGACAGAGCCAGCTCACTTGAGCTGAAAATTGTGCCCCAATCTCCACTATACCTTCCCTGACCTTCAAGAGGTGACAAGGACTCACTGCCCAGAAGCATCCAGCTCCATCCTTTAGACCCTGCACCACCTCAGATCTCCTTGAACCCCAACACCTTGTGCAGATCTCCACTTCCCTCCCCCACCAAGCCCCTACCCTGCCCAATGCACTGGGACCCTCCAAGCTGCTCTGAGCTGGGGGCAGTCTCTCCAAACAACATCTTCCAGACCTAAACCTCCCACAATACACTGACCTTCACCCTCAGAACTACATAAGACTACACAGGACTATACATCCTGTGGAGATCTACAGTCAACAAGATTATAAGGCCTCCACACCAAAGCTCCTTCCTTGTCACCAAGTTCAGAAGGCACCAGGAACAAACAGCTAAGGAACACAAGATGGTAAAAGGCAAGCGAAAAAACAGAACTCACAAAAGTCCGGGAAATATGAATCCAACAAAGTTCAGCCATACTAATACAGCAAGCCCTGACCATCCCACCATGACTGAAACACAAGACGACGATGACAAATTTATACTTATGAAAATGATAGAGGCCTTAAAAGAAGAAAATAAATCCCTTAAAGAATTTAAAGAAGCCACAATCCTACAGATGAAAGCAATGGTGAATTCCTTTAAAGACCTCCAAGCTAAATCAGTCAAGCAAGAATGGGAAACAGACAAGGCTATGAAAGAATTGCTGTCAAAGAGAACCAAATTGGAACAGGAAATGTATAAAACAGTTCAAGACCTAAAATTGGAAATGGAAGCAATAAAGAAAACACAAGCAGAGACAATTCTGGAGGTGGAAAACCAAGAAAAGAGAACAGGAACTACAGACATGAGTATCACCAATAGGATACAAGAGCTGGAAAACCGAATCTTGGGTGTGGAAGATTCAACTGAAGAAAGAAATCAATACAACAATCAAAGAAAATGAGAAATCTAAAAATCCTCACCCATAACATCCAAGAAATCAAAGACTCAATGAAAAGACAGAATCTAAGATTTATAGGCATAGATGAAAGAGAAGACTCCCAACTCCAAGGACCAGGAAACATTTTCAACAAAATATTAGAAGAACATTTCCCAAATCTAAAGAAAGAGATGTCAGCAAAAATCCAAGAGACATACAAAACTCCAAAAAGATTGGATCAGAAAAGAAATTCCTCCCACCACATAATAGTTGAAACTCCAAATATACAGAACAAAGAAAGAATAGTAAAAGCTGTAAGAGAAAAAGGCCAAGTAACATATAATCAGAATTACACTTGACTTTTCCTCAGAAACTTTAAAAGCCAGAAGGGCTTTGTCAGATGTTCTACAAGCCCTAAGAGATCACAGATGCCAGCCCAGACTGCTATACCCAGCAAAACTTTCAATCACCATAGATGGAGAAAACAAGATATTCCATGACAAAACCAAATTCAAACAATATCTACCCACAAATACAGCTCTACAGAAGATTCTAGAAGGAAAATTCCAACAAAGAGAGGGTAATTACACCCCCCCAAAAAAAAACACCGGAAACAAATAACTCCACTGCAGTTAAACCAAAAGAAACATACAAATGCACTACCACCACCTGCATCAAAATAGCAGGAAATAAACAACTAGGTTCATTAATATCTCTCAACATTAATGGACTCGACTCACCAATAAAAAGACACAGGCTTACAGCATGGTTCTGTAAACAAGGCCCATCATTTTGCTGCATACAAGAAATGCACATCACCAGCAAAGATAAGACTTTACCTCAGAGTAAAGGATTGGGAAAAGGTTTTCAAGCAAATGGTCCCAGGAAGAAAGCTGGAGTAGCCATCCTAATATCCAAAAAAAAAAAGACTTTCAACTGAAATTAATAATAAAAAAAAGATAGAGAAGGACACTACATACTTGTCAAAGGAAAAATTCATCAAGATGACATCTCAATACTGAATATGCCCCAAATACAAGGGCACCCACATTTGTAAAAGAGACACTACTAAAGCTTAAACCACACACAATAATAGTGGGAGACTTCAACACCACACTCACACTAATAGACAAGTCATCGAGACAGAAGCCAAACAGAGAAATAATGAGACTAACAGAAGTCATGAACAAAATGGACCTAACAGATATCTATAGAAACATTTCACCCAAACTCAAAGGAATATACCCTATTCTCAGCACCTCATGGAAACTTCTCCAAAACTGACCATACAGTAGATCACAAAGCAAGCATCAACAGATACAAGAAAATTGAAATAACCCCTTGTATGTTATCAGACAATCATGGATTAAAGCTGGAATTCAACAACAACAGAAATATCAAAAAGGCTATACATTCATGTAAACTGAAAAACTACTGCATCAGAGAAGAAATGAAGAAGGAAATCAAAGACTTCCTAAAACTGAATTAAAGTGAAGGCACAGCATACCCAAACCTATGGGATACAATGAAAGCAATACTACGTGGAAAGTTCATAGCACTAAGTGCCTTCAAAAAGAAAATTGTGACAGCTCATATTAGCAACGTAGCAGAATTGGAAGAGCTAGAAAAAAAAAAGAAGAAGCAAGCATGTCCAAGAGGAGCAGAAGGCAGGAAATCATCAAACTCAGGGCTGAAATAAACAATTTAGAACCAAAAAGAACAATACAAAGAATCAACTAAACCAAGAGTTGGTTCTTTCAGAAAATCAATAAAATAGATAAATCCTTAGTCAAACTAACTAAAAGGCAGGGGGAAAATACCCCAATCAAGAAAATATCATATCTCAAAAATGAGAAGGGGTAAATAACAACAGACATTGAGGAAATCCAAAGAATCAGTAGGTCTTACTTCAAAAACCTGTTCTCCACAAAATTTGAAAACCTAAGTGAAATGGACAATCTTCTTGATAGATTCCACCTACCAAAGTTAAATCAAGATCAGGTTAACAAATTAAACAGTCCTATAACCGCT
Source organism: Lophiomys imhausi (assembly GCA_907164525.1). Classification (NCBI taxonomy): domain Eukaryota; kingdom Metazoa; phylum Chordata; class Mammalia; order Rodentia; family Muridae; genus Lophiomys; species Lophiomys imhausi. Next base: position 226,000 of record CAJQZJ010000565.1, read on the forward strand.
AAGGAAATAGAATAAGTCATTAAAAATTTCCCAACAAAAACAAAACAAAACAAAAAAAAAAAAGGCCAGATGGTTTCAGGACAGAATTCTACCAGATGTTCAAAGAAGAGCTAATACCATACTCTTCAAACTCTTCCAAAAATAGAAACAGAAGGAATACTGCCAAACTAATTCTATGAGTCCACAGTAACCCTGATACCTAAACCACACAAACAACCAACAAAGAAAGAGAATTTCAGGCCAATCTCCATTATGAACATAGATATGAAAATACTCAATAAAATACTTTAAAACTGAATCCAAGATCACATCAAAATGTCATACACCATGACCAAGCAGGCTTCATCCCAGGGATGAAGGGGTTGTCCAACAAACAAAAGTCCATCAACATAATCCACCATATAAACAAGCTGAAAGAACCACATGATTATCTCACTAGATGCCAAAAACGCATTTGACAAAATCCAAAACTCCTTCGTCCTAAAAGTCTTGGAGAGATCAGGCATAAAAGGACCATACTTAAACATAATAAAGGCTATATACAGCAAGCCAGTAGCCAACATAAATTAAATGGAGAGAAACTAGATGCATTTTCACTAAAATCGGGGACAAGGCAAGGCTGCCTACTCTCTCCATATCTCTTCTACATAATACTTGATGTTCTAGCCAGAGTAATAAGACAAACTAAAGGAGATCAAGGGGATACAAATTGGAAAGGAAGAAATAAAAGCATCCCTATTTGCAGATGACATGATAGTATAAGTGACCCCAAAAATTCCATCAAAGAACTCCTACAGCTGATAAAGTCTTTCAGCAAGGTGGCTGGATGCAAAAATTAATTTAAAAATTGATAGCCCTTGTTTACACAAAAGATAAATGGGCCAAGAAAGAAATTAGGGAAACAACACCCTTGACAATAGCCACAAATAATATAAAACACCTGGGGGTAACTCTAACCAAGCAAGTGAAAGACCTGTATGACAAGAACTTCAAGTTTCTGAAGAAAGAACTTGAAGAGGATATCAGAAGATGGAAAGATCTCCTATGCTCATGGATAGATAGGATCAACATAATAAAAATGGCTATCCTACTGAAAGAAATATACAGATTCAATGCAATTCCTATCAATATACCAACACAATTACTTACAGACTTTGAAAGAACAATTTTCAACTTCATATGGAAAAACGAAAAACCCAGAATAGGTAAATAAATTCTGTACAATAAAACAACATCTGGAGATATCACTATCCCTGATTTTAAGCTGTACTACAGAGCAATGGTGATAAAAACAGTATGGTACAGGCCAAGAAACAGACTGGTTGATCAATGGAATTGAATCAAAGACCCAGAAATAAACCCACACACCTATGTCACTTAATTTTTGACAAAGAAAACAAAACCATACAATGGAAAAGGAAAGTATCTTCAAAAAATGGTGCTGGTCTAACTGGATGTCAATATGTAGAAGAAGGCAAATAGACCCATGTTTATTACCTTGCACAAAACTTAAGTCCAAGTGGATCAAAGACCTAAACATAAAACCAGACACACTAAATCTAATAGAAGAGAAAGTGGGTAAAAGCCTCAAACTCATTGGCACAGATGACAACTTCCTGAACAGAACATGAAGCTCAGACTCTAAGACTAACAATCAATAAATGGGACCTTATGGAACTGAAAATCTTTTGTAAGGCAAAGGACAATGTGAGAACAAAATGGCAGCCTACAGACTGGGAAAAGATCTTCACCAATCCCATGTCCAATAGAGGGCTAATAGCCAAAATTTACAAAGAACTCAAGAAATTAAAACACCAAGAAACTAAATAATCCAATAAAAATGGGGTACAGAGCTAAACCGAGAATTCACAAAAGAGGAATCTCTAATTTCCAAGAGACACTTGAAGAAATGCTCAACATCCATTGACATCAGAGAAATGCAACTCAAAACAACTCTGAGATTTCATCTCACTCGCATCAGAATGGCTAAGATAAGCAGCTCAAGCAACATCACATGCTGTCAAGGATGTGGAGAAAGAGGAACACTCCTCCATTGCTGGTGGGAGTGAAACCTTGTACAAACACTTTGGAAATAAATCTGGCAATATCTCAGAAAACTGGGAACAATTCTAATTCATGACCCAGCCATACCACTCCTAGGCATATATCCAAAAGATTCTCCACCAAACCACAAGAACATCAGATCAACTATGTTCATAGCAGCTTTATTCATAATAGCTAGAACTGAAAACAACCCAGATGTCCTTCAAACGAATAATGGATTAAAAAAAAACTGTGGTACATTTACATAATGCAATATTACTCTGCTATCAGAAACAAGGAAATCATTCCAATTACAATCAAATGGATGGAACTAGAAAAGCTCATCCTGAGGGAGCTAACCCAGACCCAGAAAGATACATATGGCATGTATTCACTTATAACTGGATGTTAGCCATATAGTACAGGATAACTATCCTACAACCCCCAGACCCAAAGGAATAGGAACCAAGAACTATCCTAGGAGAAATTCCACTGAGCAGCAGATCAAAACAGATGCTGAGACACATAGTTAAACATTAGGTGGAGCTCTGGGAGTCCTATATAAGAGAGGGAGTAGGAATAGAGAGACCAGGAGGGAACAAGAACAACCTGTGCAGTTCAACAGAACGAACCAACCTAGGCTCCTAGTAGCTTACAGAGACTAAAACACTAACCAAAAATAAGAAAGAAACTTAGGCTAGACCAGGACCCCCTATACAAATATAGATGATAGGCAATTTGGTCTTCATACAAATCCCTTAGTAGTATGGGCAGGTTGGTCTCAGTCACGGACTTTGATATCTGTTAGTGGGATGCTTTACTCTAGATGGGCTGCCATGTTGGCCCCCAGACCAAGAGGCATCTTAGTCCTCATGTGACTGATGAAATGAGGGGCACTGATATGTGGGGTCCTCTCAAACCAGAGGAGAAGGATAGGTGGAAGGGGGAGTGGAGAGTAGATGGGTGCATCTGGGAGGGGAGGAGGGAAGGTACTGTGATCCAGTTGTAACTTAAATTAATAAATAAATGTTTAAAAAGGAAAACAACTATTAAAAACTGACAAAATGTCATAAATTATCTTTTTAAAGCAACAGGAAGCCAATGAAAACTCAATCCTACAGACTTTTCTCAAAGAGTACTCAACAGTTTTGTGATCTAGACAACATAATTCAGTGGCCTCTGACAGAATGGAGGACTCAAGTGTAGGGCCAGTTTTACCTCAAGGACCCTTGTCAACTCAGCACCCCAGGAGAGAAGACTAAATATGTAACTTGAAAGCTCTCTGAAGGCAGAATGAGATTTTTGTACAAAGTACAAAGAGTAGAGGTTGGGACCTGCCTGGCATAGTGTCTGCAGAGAATTCATGTTTACAACTTGAATATTGTCAAGGTCAGATGTGTGTAAGGACTCCAGAGAATCCTGACCCAGTTCAGCCACTGTTTGGATTAGAGTGAATGCATGAGATAGTGCCTTATCCAGCTAGGAGCAAAGGGTGAGCTCCTCCTATAAGAAGATAATAGTAGCATAATCATGGACAGATTTTGCATAAATATCTCCCAATCATTAGGTGCACATCACAAAACTGGTTAATATCAGGAAAACCAGGGGAGAAAGCACAACACAATGACCCAGAAGATCCATGTTAAAACTAACAATGACAGGCCCAACTTGAGACCTACTCATAGGGAGAAAGCCAATACTTG
>CAJQZJ010000565.1:234745-278802 GCA_907164525.1 Lophiomys imhausi
ACTTGTCCCTATTAACAATCCTCTGCTATACTTACACACAGGAGAATAGCAAAACTGTTGCAGACTATTTGATCACATTTTGAAACCTGAGACTGTGAATTGAAAAGTCTATTTCTATTGTGGGATGACTCACCTTTTAATTCTAGAGCTTTCTGTATAATGTAAACAAGTACTGTGGTGTGAATCTGCCCTAGCACACACCTTTAATCCAGCAACTTTCTGTTTATTTTAAACAAGTGGTTATGGGGTGGCTCAGCCCTAGAGCATGCCTTTAATCCAAGAGCTTTCTGTACTCTGTATTAAATAAAGTTAACTCTAGTTCAAGAGTTGGAGCAAGAAACCAGCTGACAAGGATTAAACAGAAAGGAGAGGCATTGAGCTGAGGGGTATTTAAGACAGCATAGAGAAGGAAGTAGGAGTTCTTCCTTTCAGTTTTCTCCTTCAGAAGGTTTTCTCCTTCAAAGCTTCTTCCTCTAGGTTCTTCTGGGCTTTTTAGCTCTATGCTTTTTCCTCTAGGGTTTCTGGATGAATAGGAAGATCATCTGGGTGGGTGCTTTCCCTGCCTCTCTGAGCCAGCAGGTTTTCATCTCAGTATCTGAGTCATCATTGGGAAAATCAAATGACTGGGATTTTTAAAGGTATTTTTTAAATAACACATAGCTTTCCTTTGAGAACCTCCATGCTACAAAGGTTCCAAACAGAGCCTGAGACTCACTGCCAAACATTAGGCAGAGCACGGGGTGTTTTGTAGAAGAATGGAAAGAAGGATAGAAAGACACGGAGGGGACAAGAACTCCACAAGAAGACCGACAGAGATAACTAACCTAGCCCATGAGGGCTCACAGAGACTGAAGCACCAATCAAAGAGTGTGTTGATCTGGACCTAGGCCCCCTACACATATGTAACTGATGGGCAGCATGGTCATCATGTGTGTCCCCTAGCAAGTAAAGCAGAAGCTGTCTCTGACATGGACTCTGATGTTTGCTTTTTGATCATTTTCCCCTAATGTGGCTGTGGTGCCTGGCCTCAATGGAAAAGGATGTGCTCAGTCCTGATGCAATTCAATGTGTTTGGGTGGGATGGTATAGAGGGACTCCCCTTTTCTCAGTAGAAGGGGAAGGAGAATGGGGGGAAGGGGTGGGAAGGCAGGACCCAGAAGAGGAGGGGGGGTATGATCAGGGTGTAAAATGAGTAAATAAATAAACATATAAAAATTTAAAAATAACTAACAATGTCACTAAAATAATAATGGTTAATACTTTGATACAAGAAACAATTAAGCAAATGAATTTAAAAGAGAGAATTTCATAAGAAATCTAACACTGAAAGTCAATTCCAAAACAAAAAAAATATATTTGTTAAAAAACTATATAAATGGTTAAACATCATAAAATAAACAAATACAGAATTAGTGGATGGAATGCAAGTTGGTATGACATACTTAAAATAAATATGGGAAAATTACTTCGTAAAGGCTTGAAGAAATGGCTCAGAGTTTAAGAGCAAGTGGGTCTGAGATCAGTTTTCAGCACCCGCCCCATGTCAAGGGGATCACAACTACATTTGCCTCCAGCTCTGAGGGATCCAACACCCTCTTTAAGGACATTAACACCCTCATGACATATATTCACATACACACAGACACAAAATAAATAAAAACAAATCTTTTTTAAATGTAGAAAGGAGAGGCTGGAGGGAGGTTCAATGGATAGGAACTCTTGCTGCCTCTCCAGAGGACCCAGGTTTGGGTCCCAACAAATGCATCTGTAACTCTGTTTCCAGGGGATTTTACAGTCCTCTGGCTCTGTGGAGACACACAAAGGGAACTGTTATTTCAACAACAGAAAGAAATGAACTGTCAACCTACAGAAAGTCATTGAGAGACTTAAGTGCACATTTGTAAGCCATAGAACCCAAGCTGAGAACAAAACAAAACAAATAGTGTATCATTCTGACAATGGAGGAAGAAAAACTGAGAGTGATTTCCAAAGATTCTAATGAGAAGATAGAGGGGGGAGATAGATTTAGAGGGTGGGGAGAGACTGTGAAACGACAGTATTCTAAAAATGTGTGCATGTGTGATTATCCATGACTATAAGCAGCAAAGGGGAACCTTAATTTCCCTCCGGACTCAGCGGTAAACATGTAGACTCATCAGTTGTAATAAATGTACAAGTTTGACAGGGGATACCTATAATGAGGCAGGTTGCACATGGTGTGGAGAGGGTATGTTAGAAATATCTGCATCTCCCAATCATTTTCTGTGATTTTAAAACTACTCATTAAAAAATAGACATTTTTGAAAAGGCAGACACTCCTTTCAATACAATCTGCAATGAGTCTGGAGGAATGATGAGAGCAGAGTATTTCATGAACATCAGAGAGGAAACTGGAACACTGGAGCAGACCTGTGACTACCCTCATTCAGGACAGGGATAGCCCCTCAGAAGGGGATGCATCACCTTTGTAACTTGGCATAAATGCATTTTGAAATCAAGAACTCCAACTAAATACATTCAAAACATATTTTAAGTATATATTATGTTTGTGTCTTAAAGGAAACTTTCAAAATATACACATAATTTTATGCTCTTGAATTGTGGAAATTTAAAGGTACTACGCGATTTGAAAAGTATTAACAAATCACACTAAGCACAGGTAAGATATTTGATTGATCAAAGTACAATATCAACAAAAATCAAGGCATATAGTGGGAAGTATTTGAATATATATATATGTATATATATATATATATATATGAAAAAGAGGTTATACTCAGAATATACAAGATACTTCTTCAAACCAACAAGCAAACAGGAGTCACATAGTTTATATGTATATAAAATATACATACACCTCAAAAGACTGTAACGTGACGGTCAGTAAACATTAATGTGTGCATAACTTCATGAGTTACAGGCAAATTCTAATTAAATTTATTCTATGAGGTCACCACACACTCACTAGAGTGTTAAAAATTGAGACGACAACACCAAACACTAACAGGAATATGAAGCAACCAGAACTCTCATGCTTCGATGGTCTTAGTACAGCTGCACATGAAAAAAAAGTTTATCTTTTGGAGTGTAAGGTAGCCAATCAACAACAGTCCAGGTTCTCTTCGAATTTGGCCTCTTTTACTTATTATGAAAGCTGAGCTAAATAATATTATAAAAATTCAATGAGTTATACATTATGACCTTTTTCCTCCTTTCTAGATGTATGGTATATTTCAAAACAAATGTAAAAAGTGTAAAACTAATTTGTCTATATGTTTGTTATGTTTACCGTCTTGAACAAAATCAAATTATAAAACTACACAAGAAAGTGAATTCATTTTCTCAGAACTATTACAGAAAAAATAATTGCCATTTACTTTGCTTGAGAATTCATTCTCACAGACAAAAATTAACTGAGAAAAAAATCATGTTACAACTTCCAGTTGCTGAGAACTGAGTTTGCAATTCAGGCTGCATGTATAAATTAAAAGGATACCCAAACACATCAAGGTTAAAATTTAGAACGAAATGGCAAAAAGAAGTGCAAGAGCAAATAAGGACGCTTGGTGGCGCTGCAGGCTAAGAATATCAAGAAAGGTCCCTGCAGACGCCCAGGCAGCCATCTCTTTATACTAAGAATCAGCCCTTTAGCAGCTGTTTAAAAGAAGAGGTAATGGGTTATGGTTTATGAAAGAATTTGGGAAGAAGGCATCTTCCTAATCCGGTTTAGTACAATATCATCACAGACCCTCATGAGTGGATTGTAATCGACTTGAAAAAGCAGCGCCCTCTGGACTGAATTGGAACAATGGAGATAATACCAGCAAAAATGCCAGAGAAAAGGCAAGTCATTTTTCTTGCTGTATTCTTGCTTCTGTGGGAGGCTGGCTCTGAGGCAATTAGATATTCCATAACAGAAGAGATGGAGAGTGGCTACTTGGTGGCTAACCTGGTAAAAGATCTGGGACTCGGTGTCAGGGAATTGGCCATTAGAGGAGCACAAATCCATTACAAAGGAAACAAAGAGCTCTTGCAGCTGGATGTAGAGACCGGGAACTTGTTCTTGAAAGAAAAAGTAGACCGCGAGGTGATGTGTGGGGTGACAGACCCCTGTATACTGCACTTCCAGATCATACTGGAAAACCCTGTGCAGTTCTTCCAAACCGACCTGCAGCTCACAGATATAAACGACCATTCTCCAGAGTTTCCTCACAGGGAAACGCTCCTAATAATTCCTGAGAACGCCCAGCTGGAGACTGTGTTTCCTCTGAAGGCAGCTCAGGACCCTGACATAGGGAGTAATGCTGTTCAGAACTACACAGTCAGCCCCAACCTCCATTTCCATGTCGTTACTCACAGTCGGGCAGATGGTAGGAAATACCCAGAGCTGGTGCTGGACAGAGCCCTGGACAGGGAGGAGCAGCCTGAGCTCACTTTGACCCTCACTGCTGTGGATGGTGGGGACCCGCCCAGGTCTGGAACCACCACAGTTCGCATTGAAGTCATGGACATTAATGATAATGCCCCCCAGTTTGTACAGTCGCTCTACGAGGTACAGGTTCCTGAGAACAGCCCCCTCAATGCCTTAGTTGCTATTGTCTCCTCCAGGGATTTAGATTCTGGGATATACGGGAAGGTAGCCTACTCTCTGTTTCAAGGCGGTGAATTATCCCAACCATTTGCAATAAACGAAGTCACAGGAGAAATCCATCTGAGCAAAGAGTTGGATTTCGAGATAAGTAGCCATTATAACATAGAAATCGCAGCCACAGACGGAGGTGGCCTTTCAGGCAAATGTGCTGTGGCTGTGCAGGTGTTGGATGTGAATGACAATGCCCCGGAGTTGACCATCAGGAAGCTCACAATCTCCATCCCAGAAAATTCGCCAGAGACTGTAGTTGCTGTTTTCAGTGTTTCTGATGCAGATTCGGGGGACAATGGAAGGATGGTATGTTCTATTCAGAATGATCTCCCATTTCTCCTGAAACCCACAATCGAGAACTACTACACGTTAGTGACTGAGGGGCCACTGGACAGAGAGTACAGGGATGAGTACAACATCACCATCTCAGTCAGCGACCTGGGCACACCCAGGCTCACAGCCCAGCACACCATAACAGTGCAGGTGTCCGACATCAACGACAACGCCCCCGCCTTCACCCAAACCTCCTACACCCTGTTTGTCCGCGAGAACAACAGCCCCGCCCTGCACATAGGCACCATCAGAGCCACAGACTCAGACTCTGGCTCCAATGCCCACATCACCTACTCGCTGCTGCCGCCCCACGACCCGCAGCTGGCCCTGGCCTCGCTCATCTCCATCAACGCCGACAACGGGCAGCTGTTCGCGCTCAGGGCGCTGGACTACGAGGCCCTGCAGGCCTTCGAGTTCCACGTGGGCGCCACAGACCAAGGCTCGCCCGCGCTCAGCAGCCAGGCTCTGGTGCGCGTGTTGGTGCTGGACGACAACGACAATGCGCCCTTCGTACTCTACCCAATGCAGAACGCCACAGCGCCCTGCACAGAGCTGCTGCCCAGGGTGGCAGAGCCTGGTTACCTGGTCACCAAGGTGGTGGCGGTGGACAGTGACTCATGTCAGAATGCCTGGCTGTCGTTCCAGCTGCTCAAGGCCACAGAGCCCGGGCTGTTCAGCGTGTGGGCTCACAATGGCGAGGTGCGCACCACCAGGCTGCTGAGCGAGCGAGATGCGCCCAAGCACAGGCTGCTGCTGCTGGTCAAGGACAATGGCGAGCCTCCTCGCTCTGCCAGCGTCACACTGCACGTCCTGATTGTGGATGGCTTCTCTCAGCCCTACCTGCCTCTGCCAGAGGTGACGCATGACATCGTGTCTGAAAAGGACGCTCTAACAATCTACCTGGTCATTGCATTGGCGTCTGTGTCTTCACTCTTCCTCTTGTCTGTGCTGCTGTTCATGGGGATGAGGCTGTGCAGGAGGGCCAGGGCGGCCTCTCTGAGTGGCTGCTCTGTGCCTGAGGGACACTTTCCTGGCCACTTGGTGGATGTCAGCGGCGCGGGAACCTTGTCCCAGACTTACCAATATGAGGTGTGTCTTAATGGAGGTACTGGAACAAATGAGTTTAAATTCCTTAAACCGTTATTTCCTAACCTTCGGATGCAGGCAGCTGCTGAAGAAAGAGAAAACGCTCTTGTACACAATAGCTTTGGATTTTATTAGATTGCTTGTTTTGAAGTGTCATTTATGGGGCCTGGAGAGATGGCTCAGAGGTTAAGAGCACTAGCTGTTCTTCTAAAGGACGTGGGTTCAAATTCCAGCATCCACATGACAGTTCACAGGTGAAGTGTCGTTTACTTCATTTATCCTTAACTGTCTCTGATGTAGAAGTATATAGTGCCATGAATCAACTCCTGAGATATATGTTCAACTCCTGAGATATATGTTTAACTTATCCTTTATTTTAGATCAAACTATTCAGGTGTGATCCTATTCTAGAAAGTTTGATTCTACTGTATCATGTTTGCTTATATTTCTATGTCCTACCAATGCATGCTGTATTATTATTATTATTATTATTATTATTATTATTATATTTTTGCTCTTTTTGAGAATTGATATTTGCTGTAATGAATTGGAACTGCTTTCATTATTAGTGGCCTCTTGTTTTGTTTTTGTTTTTTGAGATAGAGTCTTACTTTGTAACCCTGGCTGACCTGGAGTGGCTATTGTACAGTTTGATTTCAAGCTTGTGGTGATCCCTCTGCTTCTGATGCCTACATGTTGGGATTATGAGCATGCATGAGGAGGCTCAGCTGTGGTGAACTGCCTTAATAAAAATCAAATACTAGTTCTATTTTCTGTTTATTTTAGCAATCTTGTTCCTTGACAGTCTACTTGATGCTAAGTTGAAAATGCAAACTGCTTTACAGCATTCTTTTTATTTAAGTCATTGTAGATGGAATAAAAAGTAATAATGTTGCAACCCGCATCTGGTAAGAGGATGGAACAACCTTCTATGGGCTGTTCTGCTTTCTGTTTCTTGTTTTTCCAGTCTTGAACCCTGTGATCTAAATTAAATGTTGAGCCTTTAACTCAAATTTTAGCATGACAAAGAAAACAGCATAGTGGACCCTGTCCCAGAGCTACCAATGTTCAACTAAATGTATTTTCACAAAGTAAGAACACATTATGTGGTCAGTGTGATGGGAAAATGAAGCATTGCTAACATTCCAGGTGCCACACAAATGACCTTTACAACCACTATTGGCCCAGTGTAGCAAACATGCTGACTTCCAGCTCTGTAGCTTGTCTCTTTGGAGTTTATGTAAATTTCTTGTAGGGTACTAGCTGCTTTGTGTAAGGCTTCTTTTGCTCTATATTGTATTTATGAAATATATGCATAATATTGCTTTAACCTTAGCTGTTTTATTATCATTGACATAAATTATTACTCTGGTTGAGTATGCCACAGTTCATTACTAAATTATTCACTTGTCATATGTAAGGTTTGGTTGTTATAAATAATATTATGAACATTCTTACACATACATTTTGGTAGGTTGTATATTTGCATTTGTGATGAGCATTCACTTCTTGGGAAAGAGTTGTATAAGTACACTGTCGGTAGATATTTCCAACTAGATTTCCAACTTGGTTGCACCAACTTACACTACAAGTAGCAATATCTGCATGTACAACTTTGTCCACATTCTTGCCAAAACCTCATCTCATTGGCAATCAGTCTGTGTGTGTGTGTGTGTGTGTGTGTGTGTGTGTGTGTGTGTGTGTGTACAGTGTAGGTATGTGTAGACCAAGGCATTAGTGTAGATGTCAGAAGACAACCTTGAGATAGCTTTCCACCTCATTTCAAATAGGATCCCATTGTTAGTTTTCTGTTGTATGCAGTAGGTGGTCCCAGATCTTCCAGGGATTCTCTTGTTTCTGCCTTCCCTTCCCCTACAGGAGAACTGGACAACACAGAAGTTCCTGCCATGGGAGTCTAGTCCTTATGTGAGTTCTAGGGATTTGAACCATGGTCTTCATACTTGTTCAGGCAAGTGTTTCTACCCATCAAAATATCTCCCCACCTCAAAAGCACCCTCAAACCTTTTTAAAGGTTTTTTTAAAAATCTACTTGCATGTTTTAAACTATTATCAGCTGAATTATAGCACCCTCAGATTTGTATAAGTAAACCCTGGTACCTACTACCATAAAATCCAATGCTATTTAAATAGGGCTTTTTTTTTCCTCCTTCTTTTTTTTTTTTTTTTGAGGGGTGATCTTACCACCTAGGCCTGGAAGGCCTGAAACTCATTATGTAGACCAGACTGACCTTGAACTCATAGAAATCTTCCTGCCTCTGCCTCCCAAGTGTTGGAATTAAAATATGCCACCACTCCCAGCATAGATAAGGCTTCTAATGAGAATATTATATTACAGTGTCTGGTTAGGCTAGACCCTTAGTAAGAAGGAATCTAGTGTCTTTAAGAAAAGTTTAGGGAGGGAGAAAGGAAGAGAGGGAAAGGGGAAAGAAGGAAGGGAGAGCACAGATGACAATCATGTGAAGATACCAGAGGAAGAAAGTAACCTGCGAGGAGAAAATAGAAGCCTCATGATAAAATGACCCCTTCCAATCTTCATCTTAAGATTCTAGATTTCAGAACAGTGAATAAATTCACTTAATTTCCCAATTTTATGTTGTCAGCCTTAGTTCACTAAATGTTTTTCATAATCTTTAGGTAACCTATCATGATTGCTAATTATCTAAGCTGCACACTTAAAAATTATTTAAAGTTTCCATTTTCTACTTATAACTGTCACTACATTGAATACTTATATGGTTAAACCTAAAGCTTCTTTTACTGTTTCATTAATAACAGTTTAATTTTTAATGAATTTAATGAATAACATTCTTTTGTTGTTTGCTTGTTTGTTTTGGTTTTCCAAACAAGGTTTTTCTGTGTAATAGCCCTGGAACTTGCTTTGTAGACCAGGCTGGCCTCGAACTCACAGAGGTCCACCTGCTTCTGTCTCCAGGGTTCTGAGATGAAAGATGTGTGCCACCAGGGCCAGTTTATTAATTGTATTTTTATTCATTGTTTTACATCTGCTTCACCCTAAAACGTTCCAACATCCCACAATTGTTAAGATGGTCAAAGGTGGCCGATTTCAATTTCTGTAAATGTTACCTTAAGAAAAGGGCCATAACCAGGTACACTTGGAGCTCAGAGAACCCCAAAGAAGAGAGGGAGGGAAGATTGTAGGAGAGGGGGTGGAGGACACCAGAACATACCCCACAGAATTAACTAAGCAGGGCTTCTTAGTGTAAATTTATACAACTGTGTTAGTTTCACACTTTCTCTCTTAACCCAGCTATCACCCAAATAATTAAGACCAAAAAATTGTATTTTAAATAGGATGCACAATGCAAAAACCGAGCAGTTATTACTCTATTCTTAATCTACTAAACTAATGTGACTTCACCCCAGAGTAAATTCCAGAGATACTTGAACTTTGTGGATTTCCTGCTTCAGCTGGCTTGCTCCTTATCTCTCCTGCCTCTGCCTCAGGCTGAAACTCCCTACTTCCTTTCTTTAACTCCTCCTCCCCTGGAGGGCAGGAAGTCCAGCCCTATTCCCTCCCCTGGTCAATGATTGGCTGTTAAGACGCTTTATTGGCATACCGGAGACAATTGGGGAGCAGTGTTTACAAAACATTCAAACAGGAGATTCTCAGAGCAAAGATTGCAATCAGGTTGGGGGGGTACAGAAATCAGTATTTGAATTTCACAATAACCTTATCCCTTCAAGGGTTCATATGAGCTCACAGAGTCTGAAGCAGTAAAGCACTGGGCCTGTATGGGCCTTCACCCATTATCCCTGACTCTTGCCTACTCTTGAGACCCTTTTTCCCTTATCGGATTGCTTTGTCCAGTCTTGATATGAGGGCTTTTGTCTTGTCTTATTGTATTCTATTTTGCTGTGTTTGGTTCTTGTTTCTTGGAGGCCTGTTCTTTTCTGAAGGGAAATGGGGGAGGGTGTGTCTTGAGGGGAGAAGGGTGGAGAGGGGGAGCTGGAGGAGTGAAGGGAAGGGAAACTGTGATCAGGATGTATGAGAGATGAATCTATTTTCAATAAAGAAAAGAAAAGCCATAGAAAAACAAGTATTTGTTGGCAATGGAGCGGAAAGAAAATCATAAAGGAAATAAGATAATGTTGTAAATCTGAGTAATGTGTATATGGAATTTTATTTCATTTCCTTTTTTTTATGTTAGACATTTCTCAAGCCAAAAATGCTTAATGTCTCCTTGTGAAAACATGGTTTTTGGAAGTAAAATCAACTCAACTCTATTCAAAAGAAAAGGAGAACAAGCAGAGATGCATTCCTCTATGAGAATATAATGTAATTTAACTTTTTATAAAAAGGGAATCTCTTGACCCGCTCAACTGATATGGGGGGAGGTAATGTTAAGATATATCAAGAAACTATCTTTCTTGCTTAAGTGCCAATGTTCTTCAAAGGCTTTTCTATGTCTAGATTGAGTTTAACACATCCTGTCATGCTGATAAAAATTTGTTTTAACATCTGGAATACTCTATAAGTCATATTTGAAGACATCTGGTGCTACTGTAGCTACAGAGAGTGAATAAAGGACTTTGGGAGATAATTATGCCATTAAACTGGAATCTGACAGAACTCAGAACACCCACTGTTAGTCAGATCTCCCACCACTCAGACAAAACGTGTAAGAAAACAAGGCAGGAAGGATTTATTTTGACTCAGGGTTTCAGTCCATCACAAAAGGAAGCACAACCAAAAATGTGGCCAGTACCTAGAGTGGACATTGGTTACCTGGTGATCTTTCTCTGTTTTCTTCCCTGATTCTGACCCCAGCCTATGGGATGGTACCACGCACATACAGTGTGAGTTTCTTCCCTCAGTTAGTCCTCTCTAGGGAACCCCTCATAGATGTTGCAGGAGGTTAGCTTTCCCAATTTTGTTGCTACCCATCAGTCCAATCAAACTGACAACAACAACTAACCATGAGACTATTCAGAGGGAACATTTAGAAATAATCTAGAAATGACCAAACCCATCCATAATCTTTGACAGTTGGTTTTTCTTCATTAGTTCCATTTATTATTTGCATGCTCAAGAGATGTCCATATTCAGAAATGGTTTTTCTGCTAAATCCTGGAGGATTGTGATATTGATATTCTCATTCTCTTTATTCCATTGGGTACACATATATGATTCTAAGCTATAATTTCCACCATCAGACTTTAGTTTTATTTGTTTTACTTAGAGTCAAAATATATTTAACGCAGTCTAGTTTCTAATTGTCTTGGCTCTTAAGTGAAGTGAAGTTTCCTTGACCTCAATGTAACATATCTTTAAATAAATACAAAATGCATCAGAAATCAATTATATTTATCATATCTTATGTTCTTGTATGTCTACTTACCCATATTTTAAATGATACTTAAAGACAGTTTTAATTTGTCAGAAAAGGGCAAGACAGTGACAGAGTATAACCATGATAATCAGTCATTGATTTCCACTGTGTGTTTAAGTGTAATCCCTTTCACATTATCTGCATTTCTGTTTGTTGTATTTTTGAGATATGGTCTTTTTTATGTAGCCTAGGCTTGCCTCAAACTTGCTATCTTTCTGTCACATTCCTAAGTTCTGGGATTACAATTGTGCACCACTGTACATGAGTAGAAGTAGCTCTTGAATGCCATTTTCTGCATCGTGCCATTTCTTACAATAGAATAATATATTTGTACCTTGATCAATAAATATAAGGATGCTTTGTCCAATGAAATGTTATAATAAAACACTTGGAACTGTCAAAAACATGAACAATTCTACTCATTTAGAAATGATGTTAAATCTTAAACTTCTTATAACAAACATCAATTACTCCTAATTCCTTTTTTAAATTATTTCTTTTGTTTAGATATTGCTATCATATGTACCTTTTAGCTGCAGTTTTACTCTCAGTAGAATAATGATTATCATTGCTGTCCTCATGTGGCCATGTAACAAAGTAAATCTGTTGCTCATGCCATTTATGAGTCATGTATTTTAGAGAACTTAATGTTTAGTTCAACATTTATGTTTCTCACCAACTTTCACATTTTAAGAATTTGTTGATATATGTATTTGGACAATCAAACAGTGTACTTCTTAAATCCATGAATTTATAGAACTCATCAAAGATCAGTTGCATGTTAAAGAACTGTAGTTGATTATGGGAACTTTACATGGCCAGAGAGAATGATTCTTAAATGTTTCTGCACATGAAATGATCCCTTAGATCAGCAGGCAGTTTGAGTCAAGATCTAGAGTGAGCTTGAAAACCAACCTAAAAACAAAAAACAAGAATGCACACACAAACAAGACTCCTAAGAAGCTCTTCATACACTCAGTTTGGAAACACGGACTCAATTTAAAAGTCTTTATAATGCTCAGACTTGGATAAACGTCTTTATAATAATGTTCAGTGTTGATCTCAAGATATCTCATGAAGTTAATGATTTGAACGCATGGTGGCAGTGTAGGCTAAGAGA
Organism: Lophiomys imhausi; assembly: GCA_907164525.1. Taxonomy (NCBI): domain Eukaryota; kingdom Metazoa; phylum Chordata; class Mammalia; order Rodentia; family Muridae; genus Lophiomys; species Lophiomys imhausi. The sequence continues at coordinate 247,299 of CAJQZJ010000565.1, forward strand.
ATGAGTATGGCCCCTTTAGAGTCCTTGGACTCCGCTTCGCCTAGAAGCTGAAGCAAAACACGGAACCATTCGCTGCTGCAGCATTCCGGAGAAGACGGGTCAACAGGAACTTAAAGGATAAAATCCAAAATTCCACGGCAAAGGCCTTCCAGAAGGCCGGCCAAGGTTACCTCGCTGATTAAGAGCTGAAAGAGGTTTATCCTCCGGAATCAGACATAGCAATAGAAATGTTACAAAGAAAAGCTTGGTGCAAGACAAGGCAAGTGACGATTTTGATTACATGGATGCTTTTGTGGGAGGTGGGTTCAGAATCAACTCAGTATGCCATGCTGGAGGAGACAGCAAGTGGCACATTTGTGGCCAACTTAACTAAGGATCTGGGACTAAGGGTGAGAGAACTGGCTGCTCGGGGCGCTAGAGTGGTTTTCAAGGGGAACAGACAGTATTTGCAGCTTGACCCACAGACCCAGGATTTGGTGCTAAATGAAAAACTGGACCGGGAGGAGCTGTGTGGCTCCATGGAGCCTTGTGTGTTGCCTTTCCAGGTGATACTAAAAGATCCTTTGCAGTTTTACCAAGCTGCACTGAGAGTTATAGATATAAATGATCATGGCCCAGAGTTTCCTGTCAGAGAAGTACTCCTTAAAATATCAGAAATGACTGCGCCAGGAAAGATATTCCCTTTGAAAATGGCACAGGACTTAGACGTTGGCAGCCACGGCGTTCAAAGCTACACTGTCAGTGACAACCCTCACTTCCACGTACTCACGCGCAACCGCAGAGATGGCAAGAAGTTTCCCGAGCTAGTGTTGGACAAAGCATTGGACCGTGAGGAGCAGGCCCAGCTCAGACTAATGCTCACCGCAGTGGATGGTGGGTCTCCACCCAGGTCAGGAACCACGGAGATTCAAATACTAGTCTTAGATATAAATGACAACATGCCCGAATTTGCTCAGGAGCTCTATGAGGTCCAAGTCCCTGAGGATAACCCCATTGGCTCACTGCTTATTACAGTCTCAGCAAGAGATTTAGATATAGGATCCTTCGGGGAGGTGTCTTATGTACTGTACCAAGATGACGATGTTAATGAGCCTTTTGAGATAAACACAAAGACTGGAGAAATTAGACTGAGAAGCAGTTTGGATTTTGAAGCCTTTTCGTTTTACCATGTGGGTGTTGAGGCCATAGATGGTGGTGGGCTAACAGGAAAATGCTCTGTAGTCGTACAGGTATTGGACGTGAACGACAATGCTCCGGAACTGATTCTATCCTCGCTCAACAACCCCATCCCTGAAAATTTGCCAGGCATTGTAGTGGCAGTATTCAGTGTTACAGATGCAGACTCGGAAAATAACCAGCAAGTTATGTGTTCCATTGATGACAATCTTCCATTTCTTCTAAGACAATCTATGGAAAATTTCTATACTCTAGAAACAGAGGGGCCACTGGACAGAGAGAGCAGAGCTGAGTACAACATCACCACCACAGTCACCGACATGGGCACACCCAGGCTCACAACCCAGCACACCATAACAGTGCAGGTGTCCGACATCAATGACAACGCCCCCGCCTTCACCCAAACCTCCTATACCCTGTTTGTCCGTGAGAACAACAGCCCCGCCCTGCACATAGGCACCATCAGAGCCACAGACTCAGACTCTGGCTCCAATGCCCACATCACCTACTCGCTGCTGCCGCCCCACGACCCGCAGCTGGCCCTCGCCTCGCTCATCTCCATCAACGCTGACAATGGGCAGCTGTTCGCGCTCAGGGCGCTGGACTACGAGACCCTGCAGGCCTTTGAGTTCCGCGTGGGCGCCACAGACCAAGGCTCGCCCGCGCTCAGCAGCCAGGTGCGGGTGCGCGTGATGGTGCTGGACGACAACGACAATGAGCCCTTCGTGCTCTACCCGCTACAGAACTCCTCTGCGTCCTTTACAGAGCTGCTGCCCAGGGTGGCAGAGCCTGGCTACCTGGTCACCAAGGTGGTGGCAGTGGACAGTGACTCAGGTCAGAATGCCTGGCTGTCGTTCCACCTGCTCAAGGCTACGGAGCCCGGGCTGTTCAGCGTGTGGGCGCACAATGGCGAGGTGCGCACCACCAGGCTGCTGAGCGAGCGAGATGCGCCCAAGCACAGGCTGCTGCTGCTGGTCAAGGACAATGGCGAGCCTCCTCGCTCTGCCAGCGTCACACTGCATGTGCTGGTGGTGGATGGCTTCTCTCAGCCTTACCTGCCTCTGCCGGAGGTGGCGCGTGACCCTACACCTGAGGAGGATGTTCTAACACTCTACCTGGTCATCGCCTTGGCATCTGTGTCTTCACTCTTCCTCCTGTCTGTGTTGCTGTTCGTGGTGGTGAGGCTGTGCAGGAGGGCCAGGACGGCCTCTCTGGGTCACTGCTCTGTGCCTGAGGGGCACTTTCCAGGCCACCTAGTGGATGTCAGCAGCCCTGGGACCATGTCTCAGAGCTACCAGTATGAGGTGTGTCTGAGAGAAGACTCTGGGACTGGTGAGTTCAAATTCCTAAAGGCAATTAATCCCCAGTTCCCTCCTGTGGAATCTGGGATGAAAAGAGAGGAAAGTCCTACCCTTCGAAATAGCTTCCTATTCATCTAAATACTGTAGTGTCTTAAATTCTGTTTAAGCTTAGAAATATGTTTTAATCTGAATCTTCATTTAGGTAGAAGTGTATGCTATTACCTTTTATAATAGTGTCTGAAACGGAATCCAGTGTCTCATGCATGTTAGGAAAACTCAACCACTTAGCTTTTTGCTTATTTGCTTGTGTTTTTGCTGTTGTTGTTTGTTTTGGTGTTCAGAGACAGAGATTGCATTTTAAACAAGTGATTTAATTAATTTTACTATTTGTTTATAGGAAAATTTAAATGTGAATATCTGATATTACTGAATTTTGCTAATTTAATCTCATTTTGAGGTAACTAGTTATCATGTGCACCTCTAAAAATAAAAGTAAGAAAGTCTAAATGCTAAGACATATTCCTATATATGCATAACTAGGAATGCTTCAGTATATCTTAATAGTCAATACATAGTTCTTGAATATAGATTTTACTAAACTATGAACTCATTAAATTATAATTTTTGAGCCTCATGTAAGAATAGTATGATCTTTTCTCATCAAGATATTTACAGATGTTGAATAAATATTTGTTGAAGGTTACTAACTGCCCAGCAGTCCTTTTAAAAAAATCTACAAAGAAATGCTAACATTCTCTCTACAACAGTGTGTCTTTGCTAATGAATGAAGATTTTATTTCATCTTATTTTAATTACAATTACATGAAAATTTGAACATTATTGCTTACTAAGGTTATCTTCTTTCCTTCAATACAGAAAATATCTTTCTGCTCATTATAAATTCTATTGTTGAGAATAAAATTCAGAAGAGCACATTTAATCTTGTTTTTGTTTAACAGTTTGAACAAAGTTTTTGTTCATAAATATATGAACCAAACTTCATCCTTCCCTTTTTCTCAAGTATCTGTATTTTCTCCTCTAATGTTTCATGAACATCATTTATTAACTACAAACCTATTTATATTCATAATCTTGTTTTGTAGGTTATAATTGCTATATTGTATGAAAAATGTTTTCAATTTTCTATTAAGGGAAGGCAAATTATATTAAAGTGATAGGTATATATTTTACTTTTAACCTTCATCAAAGTGAACTATCACTGGCAAAGAAAGCATTTACTCTTTGGGATTCTGCAATACTTGTCCTGTCCTTCAAATGACATCTTTTTTTCTTGGAGGGATTTTCTTCTTTCACTCCAACCATACAGCTCTGGTTGGAACTTTGTGTTTTTCAGTTACACACTTTCCACAACTCAAAGGTTGGGCACCACCTGGTCCCTCTACCCAAGGCACATAGGTCAAAAATCCTTCCCCAGAAAGGATAACTTTTACATCATTGACTTCATTATCTTCTTCATATTTGTAGAAAAGACAGTTGTACTCTGAGCCAGAACTGACTATTTATAAAGCAAGTGGCCATCTCCAGTCAATTTTATTGGTTATTACATACAGTACACTTATGAAGTGTTCCAGAGAATGTATACCTCAGAGACTGAAACAACCAAAATGAAATCACCTTTTAGCTTCCCTTCAGGAATTATAAGTACATTGCCATTTAGAAGTTAGAAACTGTATTTTTAAAATAATAGCATGAAAAATAGTAATTTTCATAATAGAATTAAAACTCTTCCAAGAGCAAGACATTTTGTTTCCTCCATGGTACTGTGGTCAAAAACTAAATAAATATCTGTACAGATTAACAATTTTTAAATGAATGGCTGTCTGCGGAGCTTTGTGTACTGAGTGTGTACCTTTATGAGGAAGATATATATTTCTCTCATGCAGCTTAGCTATCTCAAGACAGCCAAATGAGACTTAGGGGAAAAAGGAAAGGAATGAATAGATTCTAACGACCTAAAAGGTGAGTCCTTCGTTTTAGCCCTTACAGTGCACTTTGAAATAAAAATTATCTGAAGTTGTAAAGCAGAACACTTGGTGGCGCTGCAGGCTAAGAAAACGAAAACTTGCAGACTGCATGACTGTAAAAGCGGAGCCATTTCTTGCAGCAGAGAAAGCTTTTTACGTTGTTGCCGCGATAGATCCTTACAGAGAGGGAGATGCGCCGTGTCCAGCAACGATAAAAAGAAAAACAAGCTCAAATTTATTGAGCAAGATTCCTGAGTTGCTCACAAAAAAATTCTTGGGTGATTAACTGCGGAATCTTTTGGACCCAAGGAACTAACGATGGAAACATCACTCCACAAAGAGCTACAGAAAAGGCAAGTGACCACCATTATCTTTCTGTTACTGTTGTGGGAGGCAGGAAGTGCGACCATTAAGTATTCTGTTCTAGAAGAGACAGACAGGGGCTCTTTGGTGGGCAACTTAGCAAAAGATTTGGGGCTGAGCTTAAGGGAGTTGGTCACCAGGAGTGCCCAGATTCTTTTCAGAGGGAACAAACAGCTCCTGCAATTGGAACAGAAGAGTGGAAATTTGCTCCTGAAAGAAAAATTGGATCGAGAGGAGTTATGCGGGAGCATCGACCTGTGCATCCTACATTTTCAGGTGTTACTGAATAGCCCAGTGCAATTTATTCAAGGGGAAATACAGCTTCAAGATATAAACGACCATGCCCCAGAATTCGTGGAAGATGAAATTCTTCTTAAAATCGTAGAAAGCAGCCACCCAGGGGCTGTGTTTCCATTGGAAATAGCTCAAGATTTGGACGTAGGCAGCAATACAGTTCAGAACTACACAATCAGCATCAACTCCCACTTCCATCTTCTCACCCGCAGTCACACCGATGGCCGGAAATACCCTGAGCTGGTGCTGGACAAAGCCCTGGACCGGGAGGAGCAGGCCCAGCTAAGATTAACACTCACGGCTCTGGATGGTGGGTCACCTCCCAAGACTGGAAATACCCAGGTTCTCATTGTGGTCCTGGATGTTAATGACAACGCCCCTGAATTTGTCCAGGGTCTCTATGAGGTACAGGTTCAAGAGAACAGCCCTGTGGGCTCCCTGGTCATCACTGTATCCGCAAGAGATTTAGATGTTGGGGCACACGGAGAGCTCTCCTACTCTCTTTTTCAACCCTCAAATCAAGTTCTTCGGGCTTTTGAAGTAAATAGAGACACCGGGGAAATTAGAGTAAGAAAATTGTTGGACTTTGAAGAAATTCAGTCTTATCACTTGGAAATCGAGGCCTCTGATGGGGGAGGTCTTTCAGGAAAATGCACAATCGTCATAGATGTTACAGATGTGAATGACAACGCTCCTGAACTCACCATGTCATTACTCATCAGCACGATTCCGGAAAACTCCCCAGAAACTGTAGTCGCAATCTTCGGAACTTCTGATCCAGACTCTGGAGATAACGGGAAAATGGTATGCTCCATCCAAAACTATCTTCCCTTCCTCTTGAAACCTAATGAAGAAAATTTCTACACTTTGGTAACTGAAGGAGCACTGGACAGAGAGAGCAGATATAAGTACAACATCACCATCACAGTCAGTGATTTGGGCACACCCAGGCTCACAACCCAGCACACCATAACAGTGCAGGTGTCCGACATCAACGACAACGCCCCCGCCTTCACCCAAACCTCCTACACCCTGTTTGTCCGCGAGAACAACAGCCCCGCCCTGCACATAGGCACCATCAGAGCCACAGACTCAGACTCTGGCTCCAATGCCCACATCACCTACTCGCTGCTGCCGCCCCACGACCCACAGCTGGCCCTGGCCTCGCTCATCTCCATCAACGCCGACAACGGGCAGCTGTTTGCGCTCAGGGCGCTGGACTACGAGACCCTGCAGACCTTCGAGTTCCGCGTGGGCGCCACAGACCAAGGCTCGCCTGCGCTCAGCAGCCAGGCTCTGGTGCGCGTGGTGGTGCTGGACGACAACGACAATGCTCCCTTCGTGCTCTACCCAATGCAGAACTCCTCTGCGCCCTGCACTGAGCTGCTGCCCAGGGTGGCAGAGCCTGGCTACCTGGTCACCAAGGTGGTGGCAGTGGATGGTGACTCTGGCCAGAACTCCTGGCTGTCATTCCAGCTGCTCAAGGCCACGGAGCCCGGGCTGTTCAGCGTGTGGGCGCACAATGGCGAGGTGCGCACCACCAGGCTGCTGAGCGACCGCGACGCACTGAAGCACAGGCTGCTGCTGCTGGTCAAGGACAATGGTGAGCCTCCTCGCTCTGCCAGTGTCACACTGCAGGTGCTGGTGGTGGATGGCTTCTCTCAGCCCTACCTGCCTCTGCCAGAGGTGGCGCGCGACCCTACTACACAGGATGAAGATGCGCTCACATTCTACCTGGTCATCGCCTTGGCGTCTGTGTCTTCACTCTTCCTCCTGTCTGTGTTGCTGTTCGTAGGGGTGAGGCTGTGCAGGAGGGCCAGGGCGGCCTCGTTGGGTGGCTGCTCTGTACCTGAGGGGCACTTTCCTGGCCACCTGGTGGATGTCAGTGGCACTGGGACCCTGTCCCAGAACTACCAGTATGAGGTGTGTCTGAAGAATGGTACTGGTACAAATGAGTTTAAATTTCTTAAACCAGTACTTCCCAACTTCTTGAATGAAGGGGTTTGCAGGAATACCGAGGAAAATTCCAATTTTAGGGATTGTTTGGAGTTCAGCTAGAAATCGCTCAACTTCTTGTGATGAATTAGTCTTCACGGATGCATATATAATTTCCTAACCATTCACTCATGTAAGGAGGTCTGTACTAGCATGCCACTAATAGTTATATTTATATCTGTTTCAAATTGTCGAGTACTCCTTGCATTTTTTTTTAGCCATCATACACTGAAGTGCACAAAGTAGCTGTAAAAAGTTCTTTCTTGATAGTATTTGTTTTCATCACTTAAAAATGTTTTCAAAATTAAAAGGTGTTGTCAGGTCCCTGGTATTTGAGCTTGTGGATTGACTTCTTGTAATCAAAGACCCGTGTTTCAGAAGTTCTGGTTATCACTAGGCTGAATTTAACACTATTGTAAATTATGACTTTCAGTTTTAAAAATAATTTTCAATTATACAAACATCTTGGTAAGCTTCTAAATCCTTATTCTGTTTCCTGTTTCCAGGAGCCCTTTTTTCTTTCTCCAAATGAACCATTGTTTAATCAGAATTATTATGTTTCTAAATTGAGTATTTTCTTTGAAAATAGACAAAATTTAATTAAACTATCTTTTAACATTCTGAAAACATCAGTCTGTTATATAAAAAATGATAGACTTATTGATACTCTAGTGACTAATTTTTCATAAATGGCATTGCTGTGTAAATAATAATATATGATGATATATTCTCCATGTGATTAATACATGTGCAGTATGATAGTATATACTCCACATGATTGATACATATGCAGTAAGTACAAAGAAGACACATTGTTATACATTCACCAGAAATTCTTCATTAAGTCAATATGATTCTAAAACACTTCTACTGGAATTTGAGGTGCAGCTCGATGGAAAAACATGTGCTCAGCATGCATGACATCCAAAACCAAATAGAAAAAATAACTAAGTTTTTCATGTAAATGAGACTTTAATTAACAAATGAAAACAGTTCTCCAAAAGTGAATTATAATGAACTTATAACATCTAATTAAAACTATCAGTGACTAAAAAGATGGATTGGTGCTTAAGAGAAAATAGTCTTCTGAGGACCCTAGTTTAGTTCCCAGCACCCATGTCTGGTGCAGGGTGATCCAATCCCCTATAAAGTATATTATATTTTAAATATAATATCAATTAAATAATTGATATTATAATTTAAACATTTGGTGAAATTAAGTAGTCATCTGATCTTTACCTTTTATTTGAAAAAACCCCTCTAAATAACTGACACTTATTATTGGCCTGTTAAATTTCTTCAAGAATTTGTCCAAGATATAAAATTAGTTGCCATGTTCCTGCTCATTATATTTTTTCACTACCCTTTGTGTTTTTGTAGTGTTAGTTGCAATGTTTCCCTTTTCATCTCTAATTTTTTGTTGCTTTTCTTTTATTTTTAGTTTATCAAAGTGTTTATCTGTTTTATTTTCTTAAAGAATTGGCCCTTGGTTGCATTCATCTTTTGTGGGTTGTTCAGCCTCTCACTTGTTTGTTTCTGCCCTACAAGTTATTTTCATCTATTGATTTTTAACTTGGTTCATTCTTGTTCTTTTGGTGCTTTGAAACATAGTGGCAGATTGTTAATTCAGAACTTTCATTTTAATGGCAGCACTGATTGCTAGATTTCTCTCTTGGTACTGTTTTTTCTGGAGGTGTTTGTTTGTTTGTTTTTCATAGGTCTCAGTCCAGTATGTGTTGATTTTCATTTGTTTGATAGTATTTTTCCTTGATTCTGTTTCCCAGCGTGGTATTGAAATTGAGATCTCATCTCAGCCTACCAAGTGCTGGGATACATGCTACAGTCACCAGACACAGCGTAATTTTCCTTACCTTTCTTCTAACTACAATCTTTAGTTCTTATTTTTTTCTTTTTTTAATAACTTATTTTTTATTTCTTCAAGTTACATCTCAATCACAATCCTCTCCCTACTCTCCTCTCCTGTCTCACCCTTCCACTCTATTCCCCCTCAAAACCCCATCCTCTACCCTTTTTTTTTTTAGTTTAAGGTATATCTTTTCCCCCCAACAGCTCCCCCTTTCAGTCCAACAAATGACTCTTTCTCTTATAACAATAAATACAAAACAACAGAAATAAATAGGCCACAATTATGAGAGTTATATATATGGCTTAGCATACATTCCCAATGTCCAGTCCATATGTATTTGGCACCTGACTTTAACATTCTACTATCTAACCATCTCCATGAGTTTAAAGTTCTATATCTAACTCAGCTTTCATACTAACTTGCCTCACAATTTTTAAAACATCTTCTTAGATCCAGAACACCCTCTTGGTTCCTAAACAACTCAAAATTTAACTATGAGACTCTAACTATCTATTCTTCAAGCACCTCAGAGACCTGAGAGGGATAAATATATATGATTATATAGGAAGTGCAGGGCTACAGCTTCCAAAACTAAGAAATGACATACCAGTGGCTGCCTGGACAGTTCCCATTTTCTCTCCATACATTACAGCATCAATCTTCAGCCGTTTGGCCCCATTTCTCTGACAGACATTGATTGTAGAGCAGGGGTTATGAAGGACTTTCCTACCTGTCTTGGCAGAGCTAGGCTGTCGACTTACCTGCTTCCAAGTTTTGTCCTTTTTGGACAGCAGTCTGTCTACAGTTGAAGCAAGGGGTTTTTCTTGCCAAGAGATAGGCTTGCCACTAATTCAACCATCTCACACTGGAGATTCTTTGATGCTCATCTTCTACTTGGAGGAGAATAGGGGGTGCTGTCAGGAGCTGACATGTCTCGATATCAAAAAATCTTAAGTTAAGAAAACATCTTTGAATGCCATATTCTGTAGTTCTTATTTTTACCAGTAGATCTTCTCCAGCCACCTTTTTAATTCTTCTGATTAAAATTTCAGTGTCAGATATCATATTTTTCTTTCAAGCAGCTCATTTTTGTTCTATGAGTGTTAGTTTTTATAGTAACCTTTATGTTTTAATTTTTGGTGAGACTTAATAAATATATGATTATATTCTAGAGGTATGTATGTGTATATACATATTGTATAATGCTTACCACTATCAAAATTGAGAATGTTTTTATCACCCCTAAAATTAACATGGTGTCCATTAACAGGCAACATACATACACACATACACATACACACCACTCTAGTTCATGGTTAACTATGAATCAGTTTTCTATTTGGATTTTTTTATTCTCTACACTTCACATACATGAAATATATAATATGTAGTATTGTGTGTGTGGCTTATCTCACTTAGCATAATATTTTGAAGGTCTATCTTGTTACAACATATATCTATATTCATTTTGTGACTCATACTCTAGTATATGAATATTCTATACTTTTCTCATTAGATATAAGAAACTTTGAACATTATAAATAATGATGCTCTGAACACTCAAGTATAAGTTTTTTTGCACATATATTTTCTCTTCTTTTGGCATATGACTATGATTAGAATTGCTGAGTTACAAAGTGACTATATCTTTTGGTTGTTGTCAAACTATTTTTCAAAGATACCATTTTGAATTCCCATCAACAATGATAAAGAAATAAATTCCTCCATATCCTGTTTTCTTTTTTATTGTTGTCATCCTGTGCATGTGAAGTAGCATCTTGCTGTGGTTTGATTTACAGTTCCCAAATGACTACTAGTATTGAGAGCATTTCCATGTGTTTATTGGCCATTTAAGTATAATGTATGGAGATATTTCTACTTGTTGAATTGTAATAATAGTATACAGTCTAGAATTCATCCTTCTAAGATAATTTATGAACATTTTATGAACAATTCTCTTATTTTATGTGTTATCCTTTTACTTTGTTGAGAATGCCCTTTGAAGAAAAATTTTATTTTGTTAATCCCGATATTTTTATTTTTTCTTTGATGGTTTGGACTATAGGTGTCATATAGAAATCACTGCCTAATGAAAATAATGAAGATTATACTGTTCCTTCCTAAGGGCTTCTTAATTTTAGCCCCTACGTTTGAGGTCAATATTTTATAAAACCATTTTATAGTTTTAGCCCTTAAATATATTGTTAATTTTGTCTATGGTGTTATCTTATTTTATTACATAAATCAATGATTTTCTTGTACTTCTGAAAGTACTTTAATTTTAAGTTTTAAAAGTACTTCTCATAGCATTTTATTTTTCATTTGAGTTATTACTCTCTTTATTTTTTATATTTCTATGACTATGTTAGAGACTCTCCTTATTGCACCTTTTGGCTGACTGTTTTTATGGGTTTCATGGATATAAAATGCTTATTAGATATCCTGTGTCTGCTTGGGACTAGTTGAGTGGTGAACCTTAACTTAAAGGGAAACAATTTGCTTTAGGACCAAAAATCACTATCTGTGAGTTTTCTCATGAGCCCATATTATTCTTCAGATAGGAATTCAATAATGAGGTCAGTGGATGAGATGGAAGGAAATAAAAACTTGGCACTTGGCATTTTGAACTCCTTGGTATGGGGTAAGCACTGATAATCAGTATGTAGACTTTCCAGCCTTCTTCACACTAAAGTCCAAACCTCCTGTCCTTATTTTTTCTGGTATGTCTAAGCATCTCAATCCAGAGCTCTCCCCTTTTCTGACACTTGGAGGGTAAAAAAAGGTACCTTGTTTTACTTATGGGGACAGGAAGTCTCAGCTATAACTGCTCCTCATGGACATTTTCAGTCATTGTCACTTTTAGTCTCTCTCTATAGTTACGTTAGCTAGATTTGATTTCCTTATTACTAATACCCTTCTTAATGGAACAGAAGATAATGCAATTTATCAGTTACCACTTGCTTGTATTCTTTGAAAATTCCAAAAATTTAGTGGTATTTTTTGAAATCTACTCTTGTTTGATTCTTTTTTAGTATTATAAGTTCATTTATTTTAACACGCACTCTCTGTTATTTGAATAAGGATTAAGGAGAAAGTCAAGATGAATTGATAAACTCAAATTGAAATGAATTCCCAGCTCCCCATACCTGAATCATACACATTATCTCATATCTTGCTCCATTTCAACAGAAGTAGACCTTAAATGTGAACCATTTCTTGAATTCTCTCATGACTGAGGAGTGTTGTTTAGCTGGGTATGAAATTCTTTAGTCAACTTTCTTTTTTTTTGGTTTTTCAAGACAGGGTTTCTCTGTATAACAGCTCTGGATGTCCTGGACTCTCTTTGTAGACCAGGCTGGCCTTGAACTCACAGAGATCCTTCTGCCTCTGCCTCCCAAATGCTGGGATTAAAGGCATGCGCCACCATCACCCAGCTGGTCAACTTTCTTAAAGTGTGTGTTGACAGCCAAATCCCAGTCCTAAGAAAAAACAGCAAGTATTCTTAAACACTGAGTCACCTCTCCTGCTCCTCTTCAAAGATGTTTTTATGTGAACATTTTTATTGAGTACACTGGAAGAACACAAGTGAGCTGTAACTATAGTACTGCTTGTATACTATGTAAATAGGGCAAGGGATATCTGTCTATGTTCAGATGATAAAAACTTCTTTTTGTGTAGTTCTCAGGTATGTAATTTGCGGTATGGGAAGGGGAGCAGTCCATGATGGCTGGTATATATTCTAGGATGTTAGTATGAGCTACAGCAAATGTAACTTCCAGTTCTAATCTCAGGCTCAACATAGGGCTCTGGACTACATGCTACTTTGTGGTGCTATTGCAGTCTGGCCTAGGCTGGCCTGGCTGCCATCATCATTCCCATGAGATTCTAGAGATTTTTAGGGAGATAGAGCAGTACAAAATGTGTGTTAATGGGCCTTCAAGAGATGGGTAAAGGCATTTTCCACCAAGCCTAAGAGCCTGAATTTGATCTCCAGGTCTAACATATAATAAAGACTCAGACTCCTTGCAAGTTGTCTCCTGACAGCCACTCAAGTACTGTAGCATTGTAGGTGAGTACATACAAACCATAGCCCAAACTGGGAAGACTGACAACTGATCAACCCCACTTGCCCAGAGTGAGGAGAGATGATGTTTGGCCTGAATTTTGGATCAACCATATTTCTTGGGGGGAGAGGGGAGAAGATAGATGGAGAGGAAAGAGGGGAGCAGAGGGGGGTTTGAAAGATGTAATGATGACCAGGGTTTCAAAGAAGGGCAACTGGTAGATCTTGTTACATGCAGGAAGTGAGTGGAGATTAAATCTGGCCTGGACAACTAGTCAATCTTACTCTTGAGAAGGAGCTAGAGGGGGAGGAGTGAAAGCCTTCTCAGATATTTTTGACATCAAATATTACATTAGTCTTTCCATCATAGTTTCTCCATTAATCTATAGTTGGCTGGACTTTAGCCTTATGTAGTTTATTTCAATAAATACTCATGAATACTGATATAATGTTTTTGAATGTTTTTCTGTTTGCTGAATTGTTATCTCTACTTGACCAATATAGATTAAATAAATTATCAAGCCAAAATTGCTTTCCCTCACAACATTCCTCGGTTACATTGTGTGTAAAACATTTCTTAGAGATCTCAAGCCTCTGTTCTTGACATGTAGGTAACCTTATCTTTTTGCATGAGGGGTGCAAGCCCAGCAAATACTTTGCTGCTCAGGAAATCATAACCCTTAAATATCTTCCTATTATATTTAGTATTAACTGTCATTTAGACAAGATCTAGACTCACTTAGGATACAAGCCTTCAGGTACACTTGTAAGGTGTTTTTTAGGTTAAGTAAGCCTTTGAGAATTCCTGTTGGGAGATTATCTTTTTTATCTTTGAGATGGGTTTCTCTGTATAACTGCTTTCTCTCTGTCCTGGAACTCATTCTGTAGTCCAGACTGGCCTTGAAATCACAAAGAACAGTCTGCTCCTGTGTAGGGAGTTAAACTAATTAAATTAGATTTAGAAAATATTTAGGGGTTTCTGATACAGTCTCTTGATGCAGGGCATAAACATCAACTTCGCTGTGAGTGATTATCAGCTTGTGGAAAAACAAGGATGAAGTGAGGTGAAAACAGGAAACAAACAGGAGACTTAATGGACTGAAAAACAAGGTTGAATCTAGGAAAAACAGGAAATACTTAATGGACTAAGAAACAAAGTATTTGGCCTGGCATTGTTTTCACCTGCTAAGTGGGCAGAGCCCAAATTAAGCTGAAACAGAGTTCCTCCTATTTAAGGACAGTGCATGGAGCCCCATCCAAGAGGCCCTGGATGCTAGAGAGCTCTGAGAGTCCTGCTGAAAAAAGTGCTGGCCATCAGTTGATGGCCAGATCTCCCTGAGGAAGAAAGAAGCTGGTGAGCAAAGAAAGCCTCAGCAAGATAGCAAAAGGCCAAGGACTAAACCCTGTGGCTCAGCTTTTGCCTAGAGGGGTTTGACCTATCCGAACAGTGGCCTAAACAAAACTGTGGCTGTCTTTAAGGACTGAGGCTGAGCAGCAGAGTTGCTGATACGAAAGAAATAAGTTGGCCTACAGACGGCTGGAGTCTCCCAGAGAGAAGAAAGCATCAAGCCTTATTTAAGGTGAGACTTCAATAGCCAATTTACCCTGACGGATCTACATCTGAGATATTCCAGAAAAAAAAAAAAGGACTAAGTGTGTTAAGGGTCTCCCAAAGAGACTGTGTTCCTGACGACTGAGGACCTGCCCCCGAGACTGTATCCTTCTAAGAGGTTAGGAAAATAGTTATCAATAGGATTAGTGGATAGGTTAAAGGGGTTGTAGGAATTTGTAGGATTAATAGTTAAGAAATTGTTGGTATTTGTTATAAGTGAATATTGTTAGTAAATAAATACTTAATAATAATTTAAAAGTTTGGTAACACTCCTGCCTCCCAAGTTCTGGGATTAAAGGTATGCACCACCACCACCCGGATGGAAGATTATCTTGACTGCATTAACTGAGTTAGGAAGACCTGGCCACTGTAGGTATCACAATCCTGTGCCTGCGATCCTGGATTGAAAGTGGAAAAACAGAGCTGAACTTCAGCTTTTTTTTCCTCTCTGCTTCCTAACTGTGGATGACATGTGGACAGCTTCTTCAAACTCCTGCCACCTCAACTACCCCATCATGATGGACAACAGCCCAGAACTATGAGGCAGAATTGCCAACAACCAGTGATGGCAGAGTTCTAAAACCGGGGATAGAAGTGTGGTGTTGGTGGAAGTGAAGACGCTGACCACCTGTTGACATTCAAGCAAGTGGCCCCAAATAGCTCAAGCCATCTTTAGTCATACAATTATAATCCTGATCTTCCTTCTTTCCTCCTCCCACTGGGTAAATCACCTCCCAAGCATATTTTGCACTTCAAACAATGCACGATTTCAGCAATCCAAAAATAAATGTATAACCAGGCATGTCCTGTGGACATGAACAAATACCCAGCTGGTGGCAAATGCAGTTACACAGACATTCAAGATGAGAAATTAACCATTTGTGGGTATAAGTCTATTCATCAAATAGCACCCCTATATAAAAAAGTCACAATACTTTTTTAATTGCAGACAGAGACACATGCTCATTATACCAAGCAACCATTCCTGATATGCACCTATCAATTCCCAATACCATCTTTCCAAGAACCATTTTTGAGTCTCTGTTAATCAGACACAGCTTCCCCATTTTTAAACTCTCTATTGATCAGAGATATTCCTCAGAACAGTTATGCAAGCAGGACCCGTTGCTCTCCACAACTGACACAGGCTTACCTAGTGTGACTGTAGGGTCACTGATTTCTCTAGGGACATGATTACATGTCCCAAAATACCCAGGATTAATGGTCACAACTGGAGGATTGATAGACGCAGAGAGAGGAGGAGGGATTCATCCCCAGAAAGAGTGTTGAGAAAAACATAGAATCATCCACAGGGCTTTCAATTTGTGTGATCCTGGTCTTGCCCATGACTGACAAAATGAAACTGAATATTGCTATAAATATAAACAGCATAACAAAAGCAAGGAGAGCTGGTAGCACATGTGCTCTAGGTAGTAAGCATAGAAGCCACAGAAATTCACCACAGGCCCTTGCCACGTGGAAGGGGTTTCCATGGCCTTGCCAAAGTAGAGTCTTATCGGTGAATCACTCATATGTCCTTCTCGGAAGATGCTGCATGGCCACCACCACAGAACAAACCCTTTCTCCCTTAAATCATTTTGTCCAGGTATTTTATCACAGCAACAAAAGAAAAGTAACCAAAACACTTCATTCTCTGTTTCAAAATTATTACTTTTTCTTTTACAGCTATTACTCATTTGTTATTGTGGTCAGTACTTTACTAACTGACCATCTCCCTAACCACACTTATTTATTTTCATGAGAATGTGCTATCTATATGTGCATAGCATGTGTGCAGAGCTCATGAAGACCACAAGGAGCTTTGAACGCCCTATAATTGGAGTTACAGATGTTGGTAACTTACCTGATGGGGGTGCTTGGAACTGAATCTGAGTTCCCTTCAAGATAGCAAAAGCCTTTAACCAATGAACCATCATTCCAGCCACCTAGGATTGTTAAAATTACAGCTTTTTTGAACTTAGTATACCTTTTCAATATGACCCATGCAAATATTTTGAAGTATGCTATTTATATGGTAAGTATAACTGTTTGACAAATTGCCTGATATTCCAATATCTGAGGCTAGTGGGGAGGAAGGGCTATTTATGCTTCTTCCAATTCATGCTATCTTTGTGTCTTTGTGTGATTCATATGGTTGCTTACTCTTTATAAGATGTATTTGTGGTATATCTGCAAACAGGTTGAATATTCCATCCTTCAAACTGGATTTTCATTTGTTTTAGCTAGGATACTGAAAATAATGTCAATAGGGATTCACCACCAATAGTCTCACCACAAATAAAGTTTATGACTGGAAGATTCTTACAGTTCACCTATACATATTCAAACAGATGAATATGCAAGGACCAATCTGTGCCTACCAATTTTCTCTTTTTTTCTTGTCTTTCTCTGATCTACTTGACAAATCAATGATCTTCCCTTCTGTACCCTTCTGTAGAGCTTGTCCTTTTATGAGCTTAGAAAACATGCATTGTACATATAGATTAGTTAATAATGTGAAACTTATTTTAATTACATTTTAAAATTTAATTTGTGTCCATGCCAAAGTTTATGCACATGTATTACATATGTGTGTGGATGACATAGGACAACTTACAGGAGTCAGGTCTCTCCATACACCATGTGGTTCCTGGGATTTGTCAGCCCTGGTGATGTGTACCTTTGCTGAATAAACCATTTTGCCAGACCTATGTTTAGTTTACATTATCTTAGTAAACTTAAAAATTACAGTACACATTTGGAGCAATACCAGCACTTGGGAGTCAGATGAAAACGGATCAAGAGTTTAAAATCATCCAAGGCTATACAGTAAATTTGATGTCAGCCTGGGCTATATAAGATCTTGTCTCAAAAAAACACTAAAAAATGACCTACAAATACATTGCTTTTCATAAAATGCTAACTTACTATTTGCAGTATTTGATATTTGTTTTGTTCACATGGTAATAATATAATTTAGAATATATGAGCCTGTTTTCTCTATAAAATATATAACCAGCCTTGGTAGCATAGTATCTACACATGGGATGCTGAGGTAAAATTCACTGGAAGAACTGAACAATCATATGTGGAAAAACTACCCTGAACTGGTACAAAGACTGAGAAGGTGATGCTACATCTCCTAACAAAATTTTCCTGCACAATATTGTCTTCTGCCTCCTAAATTCATACCCATACACTGGAACAAAGTAAGTGAATATGGCAGCAGCCTCCAGTCCCCACTAAAACTGATGGCTACACAGAGAAATGCTGACTAGATTGCAAGCTTCACATCTTTCTGAACTTTTGAATCAGCAACAGCAATGGTAAGAAAGTGACTTTGCCTTTTTTATTAAGATTATGTGAAGAAATTATGTTCTTCAACATAATTTACATCTAGAATAATAATTCTAAACAAAAAAGAGTCTAGGAGGTGGGGTTTTAAGCTGCCTTCTCTTCTGAAAACACTTCCACTAGGTACACCATGGCCTTATACATAACTTAGAATAGAATTCATTGCTTGGTGCCTTTTGGGCTAAGCTTTCAATAAAAAAGAATTCCTTTAGATATCAAATACTCCAATAATATAGAGATATAGTATGAGTTCAACTGATGACCAATTTGAGCTGGGTGACTTTTTTAACTCTATCTATGGCTACTAGGAAGTTGAGGTAAGGCAATGGGTCAGTACTGAGTGGGTATGACAAAACTGCTAATATGACAAAAATATGTAGCATTTGCTACTCATGTGGATATGTGAGCTATAGATTATATTTCCCAACTTCTTTCATAGCCAAGTGTTGTTTTATAATTAAGTTATGGCCATGATATATTTATAGATGTATTATTTTTAAGGAAGAGGCAGACATTTCTTTGCTTTACTTACTCTTATGAGCAGAGATGTAATGACTGGATATTTAGGCAGCTGTGTTGTGCTAAAAGATGAAAACCTTATCCTGAAGAGGCCAAATCAATATAGAATGAGAATGGATCCCAAAGATCTCAAAGATATCCTAGAGTGATTTTTCGGCATTAGTTTTTATGAAAGAAAAACAAAAATTGTATATCATGCTTTTAAAATAATTTTATATTTATCATTCCAGGCATTTGCTCACCTATTTTTCCTGTAGAGATGATAACTAATGTCTACTCACTCCAGAATGGGACTTGATGCCTAACTAAGAACACAATTCTGTCAAACTCTACTTGAGTTAACCAATGAACCTATTGGGGTTACGCAGGCCTCCTTGGGAAGGGAAGCAGACCTGTGGGCCTGGAAATGGAGCTAGGGGACAGAGTGTAGCTCACCACTACTAGGTGCCCAGAATTAAGTTTTGTCCATGAGCTACTTGAACCAATGTAGCTGCTATGAAGTCTGAATGTAATCATTTTCTCATTATCAGTATATGATATATTTTATTTATTGTTATAGGATTTTATCATCATTCCAACCATTGAGAAATCAGACAGTCACACATTCTGGGTTTGAGTTTATATTTCATTCATTGTACTACATAATTGATGAGTCATTTAACCTAGGAGACAAGTCTCCTTCAGCTTCAGCAGTTACAGTTATTCTGTTGGTTCCCTCTTTCATTGATTTCTCCCTCCCACTTTTATGCAGAGTTCTTTTAGTTCAATTGTTATATCCTGGTGTGGTTCTCTTATTTCCATATTTTATCTATCTTTTTGCCAATTAAAAGTATTTTTCAATATTTCCCGAGGCATTTTTTTGTTTTCTCAAAACAGGGCCTCACTATGTAGGCCTGGATGGCCTAGAACTTCCTATGCAGACCATGCTGATCTTGAATTACAGAGATCCACCTGCCTCTGCTTCTTAAGTGTTGTGACTAAAGGTGTGTGCCAGTACACCTGTCTGTTTTGAGGTAGCTTCTTAACTTTTTTGTTAAAGCCCTCTATTGAGATTTTTCATTTATTATGTTCATATTTTTCAAGAGCTCTTTCATTCTTAGTGGTTAGATTCTATGAATTTTTCCCTCTGATGATAAAAATAAGGTTCACTCCCAAAATTTTCTCTTTGCAAATGGTCCAGTTTTGATTTTTCTTTTTTTTTTATCATTAGGAATCATTTTATCATTTTTTTAAAGACCAGTAGTATTTGGTTTTGCCTGAGGTCTCTGGATTATCTAGTATTTGGTTTTTGATCGCACAAGGAGTATCAGGAATGGGCACTATGTTGTGAAGTGGGCCTTAAGTCATATCATAAGTTAGATAAGTTAGTGGGTAACTGCCACAAGCTTTGGGCCACCACTGCCCTAGCATAATATGCAGGCAGGACAGCATTATAGATCAAAGGAGTTTTTTGGTCTTCTCTTGGGTTCTTTACCTTCGGTGGGTTTGCCTTGTCCAACTTCCATGTATATTTGAAATTTTTCTTAGTTGTTTTTCCACCAGTGCTAGGGATTGAATCCAGGGCTTCGTCCATGCTAGCTTCTACTGAGCCATGTCCCCAGCCCAGGTACTTATCTTAATTCAACTTTAAAGAGAGCATAGTGATAACTCTGAGCTTACTTACATCATCATTATAAGATGAACCAGAAGCATTCCAGTGAGTGTGTCTTTCCATATGAATTCTCATTTTCTTTCTTTTCTGTCCATCCTTCCTTCCTTTACTTCTTACGTGTTTTTCATTCGTTAATGGTCTATGTTTTATACGGAGAAGAGTTGTGGATCTGAGTGATTTTGGACCCCAGCTTGCGGTTTGGACCTCCAGACAGAGGTCTTCACTGGCTTCCTGAGCCCCTGGCTTCCACACAGTCATGCCAGCACCCAAAAGAGGACCCAGTGGAGCCACAGGAACAGTAATTTCAGGGTCTTTCTTCTTGGGATTTACAACATGGCAGCATCTGGTTGGCAGGTGAGTGGTTGAGCTAGGAGATGGTGGAGCAGTTCTTAGTGGCAGCACTGTTAGTGGTCACAGACACCATTTTGTAGTGCCCTGCCAGTGCACTGTGCACCTCAGCTGGGTACCCAGTCTGCAGTATCAAGAGTCCCAGCCCTGGAGATATGAAACAGGTCTGGGCCATTGCACAGCTGCCCGAGTGACCCAGATCAGTTCACTAGAACACTTTCCCTACAGGCACAAGCTGCTCGGGAGATCCACTAGGAGCATCGGGGGAAGATCAGGACCACAGATATGATACACAGACTGCCAAGGAACTAATAGACACCCACCATCTCAGGCAAGCTGCCCTAGAACATATTACTTTGACCCAGAGACACTCAGTCAGACTTCTGGTCCCCAGAAGCTACCACACTACCCTGATGCCCCTGAGAGTGCCCCACAGAGAGGTCTCACTGGTGGCCACAGGAGTGCTTCCCTGGCCTCTGGCCTCCAGGCACTCTGATGGACCCAGGTCAACTTCTGCATAGAGCCGGAGGCACTCAGGCAGGCTCCTGACTTCCAGGCACCTCTCCTCTGCCCTGTTATCCTTGGGAACGCTCCTAAGAGAGGTCTCATTAGTGGCCACAGGGGCCCCTCCCTGGCCCTTGGTCTCCAGGTGCTTACTATGACTCAGGTCAAGTGCCACATAGAGCCAGAGACATTCATTCAGCCTTCTGGCCTCCAGGAGCCACTGTCCTGCTGCCCCTGGGAGAGCCCCTTGGAGAGACCTCACTAGGAACCACAAGGGTGCTTCCTTGGCCTCGGGCCTCCAGACACTCCCAGAGACCCGGAACAACAGAAACATAGAGATAGAGTCACACAGTCAGGCTCCTGACCTCCAGGTGCTTCTGCTCTGTCATGAGGCCTGTGAGAGAGCTCCTCAGAGAGGTCTCATTCACAGCCACAGAGGCCCTTTCCTGGCCCCTGATCTCCAGGTGCTTCCAGTGACTCATGTCAAGTGCCACATAGTGCCAGTGTCATTCAGTAAGGCTTCTGACCACCAGTAACCTCTGCTCTGCCCCCCTGCCTCCTGCGGGGAGATCTAACTGGTAGCCACAGAGGCACTTCCTGAACCTCAGGCCTCCAGGCACTTCCAGCAACTCTGACCAATCACTGAATAGTGCCAGAGATACTCAGTCAGGCCTCTGGCCTCCAGGCACCTCTGTGCAGCCCTGCTGCCTGTGAGAGAGCTCCTCAGAGAGATCTCACTAGCAGCCACAGGGGTGCTTCCCAGGCCTCAGGCCTCCAGATGCTCCCAGAGAAGGTCAACTGCTGCATAGAGGCAGACACCCAGTCAGGTTTCTGGCCTCCAGGCACTTCTTTTCTGGCCCACTGCTAGTGAGAGATGTCCTTAGAGAGGTCTCACTAGCAGCCACAGGGGCGCTTCTCTGGCCTTCGGCCTCCAGGGATTTCTAGCAACTCAGATCAATCACTAAATAGTGCCAGAGATACTCAATCAGAGTTCTGGCCTCCAGGCACCTCTGTGCTCCCCTGCTGCCCCTGAGAGAGCTCCTAAGAGAGGTCTCACTAGCAGCCACAGAGGTGCTTCCCTGAACTCTGGCCTTGAGGTGCTTCCAGTGACCCAGGTAAACTGCTGCATAACCCCAGAGACAGTCAGGATTCTGACATCCAGGCACCTTTTCTCTGACCCACCACCTCTGGGAGAGTCCCTCAGAGAGGTCTCACTGGCAAACACAGGGGTGCAGCCCTGGCCTCTAGCCTCCAGGCACCTCAGGTGACCCAGGTCAACCACTGTACAACTCCAGAGACACTCAGTTAGGCTTCTGGCCTTCAGAAACATGTGCACCACTCCACTACCTATGGGAGAACTCCTTGCAGAGGTCTTACTTGCAGCTTCGAAGCTACAGCCCTACCAATCTCCACAAAGTGACCCTCTGGATCACAGAGTCATACAGGTTTAACAAGAGCATCCAGCCTCCATACTTGGACACTTTCCAAGGCACCAAACCTAGTGAGCACCAGGATTAACCAAGCAAGGACCAGGACAACCAGATGGCTAAAGGCCAATGAAGGAACATAAACAACAAAAACCAGGGCAATATAGCAATACCAGCTATCCTAGTACAACAAGCCAGGACCATACTCACACAGCAGAAAAACAATAAAATAATGACAAAACTATAATTATGAAAATGATAGGGGCCTTAAAAGAAGAGAATAAATCCCTTAAAGAATTTAAAGAAGCCACAATTCTTGAGCTGAAAGCAATGGAGAATTGCATTAAAGACCTCCAAGTAAACTCAGCCAAACAAGAATGGGAAAGAGACAAATCTTTGAAAGAATTGCAGGCAAAGAGAACCAAATTGGAGCAGTAAATGTTTAAAACAATTCAAGACCTGAAATTGGAAATGGAAGCAATAAATACAAGACAAGCTGAGACAATCTTGGAAGTGGAAAACCAAGAAAAGAGAACAGGAACTAAAACATGATCATCACGAACAGGATACAAGAGATGGAGGACAGAATCTCAGGTGAAAAAAATCAGTACAAAAACCAAAGAAGATGAGAACTCTAAAAAAGTTCTCACTCACAACATCCAAGAAATCAAGGGACTCAATGAAAAGACAGAGCCTAAGAATTATAGGCATAGAGGAAAGAGAAGACTCTGGACGCCAAGGTCCAGGAAACATTTTCAACAAAATCATAGAAGAAAATTTCCAAAACCTAAAGAAAGAGATGCTGGTTAAAAGTCCAAGAGGCATAAAGAACAGCAAACATATTAAACCAGAAAAGAAATTCCTCCTGCCACATAATAAGTGAAACTCAAAATGTACAGAACAAAGAAAGAATTTTAAAAGCTGCAAGAGGAAAAAGGTCAGGTAATGTATAATGGCCGATCCATCAGAATTGCACCTGACTTCTCAGAAACTTTAAAAGCCAGAAGGTCCTGGGAAGACATCCTACAAGCCTGAAGAGACCACAGGTACCAGCCCAGACTACTATACCCTACAAAACTTTCAGTCCCCATAGATGGAGAAAACAAGATATTCCATGACAAAACCAAATTCAAACAATATTCATCCACAAATCCAGCTCTACAGAAGATCCTAGAAGGAAAATTCCAAACCAGAGAAGATAACTACACCCAAGAAAAGACAGGAAACAAAAACTCCACTGAAGTTAAACCAAAAGAAACACCCAAACACACTACCACCACTTTACATAAAAATAACTGGAAATAACAACCTATGGTCATTAATATCTCTTAACATCAGTGAATCAACTCCCCAATAAAAAGATAGAGTCCAACTCTGAGATTCCATCTCACACCTATCAGAATGGCTAAGATCAAAAACTCAAATGACACCACATTCTGGCGAGGTTGTGGAGAAAGGGGAACACTCCTCCATTGCTGGTGGGAGTGCAAGCTTGTACAACCACTATGGAAATCAGTCTGGCAATATATTAGGAAACTTGGAATAGCTCTACCTCAAGACCCAGCCATGTCACTTCTGGGTATACATCCAAATGATTCCTCAAGGAACCACAAGGATGTTTGCTCATCTATGTTCATAGCAGCCTTATTTGTAATAGCTAGAAACTGGAAACAACCCAGATGTCCCTCAACCGAGGAATGTATAAAAAAACGGTGGTACATCTACACAATGGAATACTACTCAGCCATCAGAAACAACAAAATAATGCAATTTTCAGCCAAATTGATGGAACTATAGAAGCTCATTCTGAGTGAGCTAACCCAGACTCAGAAGGATGACCATGGCATCTCTTAACTTATAGTCGGATTTTAGCCATATAGTACAGGATAACTATTCTACAGCCAATGCACCAAAGGGAACAGGAATAACAAACAGACTATGTTGCCTGTCAATGAGACACTTTGCCCTAGTTGGGCTGCCTTCTAGGCGCCCAATTTATGAGGAAGCTCTTGGCCCTCATATGACTGCTGAACTTGGGTGGGGGACTGATATGTAGGGACACTCCACTCCAGAGGAGTGGGATGGAAGGTATAGGGGGTAGAGGGTAGGAGGACAGGACTGGGAGGGGTGGAAAGAGGGTATTGTGATGGAGATGTAACCTGAAGTAATAAATAAACATTAAAAAGTTACAAAAAATAAAAATAAAAAGACACAGTCTTACAGAATGGATCCATAAAGAAGACCCATCATTTTGCTGCATACAAGAAACATACCTCACTAACGAAGATAGACCCTACCTCAGAGTAAAGGGCTGTGGAAAGGTTTTCCCAGCAAATGGTCCCAGGAAGCAGGCTGAAGTAGACATGCTAATGTCAAATAAAATAGACTTTCAACTGAAATTAATCAAAAAAGATAGGGAAGGACAGTACATACTAGTCAAAAGGAAATTTCATCAAGATGACATCTCAATACTGAATATCTATGCCCCAAATACAAGGTGACAGCGCATATTATCAACTTCACAACGGAACTAGAAGCAACATAAAACAAAGAAGCAAACACTCCCAAGAGGAGCAGACAGCAGGAAATCATCAATTTCAGGGCTGAAATCAGTAACATAGAAACAAAAAGAACAATACAAAGAATCAACAAAACCAAGATTTGGTTCATTGAGAAAATCAACAAAATAGACAAAACCTTAGCCAAACTAACTAAAAGGCAGAGGGAAAATACTCAAATCAACAAAACCAAAAATGAAAAGTGAGGAATAACAACAGACATTGAGGAAATCCTAAGAATCTTTAGGTCTTACTTCAAAAACCTGTACTCCACAAAATTTTAAAACTTAAGCAAAATGGGCAACTTTCTTGATAGATTCCACCTACCAAAGTTAAATCAAGATCGGGTTAACAAAATAAACAGTCCTATAACCCTTAAGAAAATACAGGCACTCATTAAAAGTCTCCCAACCAAAAAGATCCCAGGGCCAAATGGTTTCAGCACAGAATTCTTCTAATTAAAAGAAGAGCTAATACCAATACTCTTCACATTCTTCCAGAAAATAGAAACAGAAGGAATACTGCCAAACTCATGTTATGAGGCCACAATTACTCTGATAACTAAACCACACAAAGACCCAATAAAGAAAGAGAATTTCAGAACAATTTCCCTCATGAACATAGATGCAAAAATACTCAGTAAAATACTTGCAAACCAAATCCAAGAACACATCGAAAGTATCTTACGCCATGATCAAGTAGGCTTCATCCTAGGAATGTAGGGCTGGTTCAACATATGAAAATCTATCAATGTAACCCACCATATAAACAATCTGAAAGAAAAAAACACATGTTTATCTCATTAGATGCTGAAAAAGCATTTGACAAAATTCAACACCCTTCATGCTAAAAGTCCTGGAGAGAGCTTGCATACTAGGATCATACCTAGAAATAATAAAGGCAATATACAGCAAGCCAGTAGCCAATATCAAGTTAAATGGAGAGAAACAACGCATTTCCTCTAAAGGGAAGGAACAGGGACAAGGCAAGGATACCTACACTTCCTATATCTCTTTAACATAGTACTTGAAGTTCTAGCTAGAGCAATAAAACAACTAAACGAGATCAAGGGGATGCAAACTGGAAAAGAAGAAGTCAAAGTATCCCTATTCATGGATGATATGATAGTATACATAAGTGACCCCAAAAAATTCCATCAGAAAACTCCTACAACTGATAAACACCTTCAGCAAGGTGACTAGATGCAACATTATTTTAAAAAATAGGTAGCTCTTCTTTATACAAAATATAAATGGGCCAAGAATGAAATTAGGGAAACAACACCCTTCACAATAGCCACAAACAATATAAAATGTGTATGGGTAATTCTAACCAAGCAAGTGAAAGACCTGTATGACAAGAACTTTAAGTCCTTGAAGAAAGAAATTGAAGAGGACATTAGAAGATGGAAAGATCTCCCATGATTATGGATAGTTAGGATCGATATAATAAAAATGGCCATCCTACCAAAAGCAATATACAGATTCAATGCAATTCCCATCAAAATACCAACATAATTTTTTACAGAGCTTGAAAGAACAATTCTTATCTTCATATGGAAAAACAAAACAAAACAAAAAAGCCAGAATAGCTAAATCAATCCTGTACAATAAAAAAACATCTGGAGGTATCACCACCCCAGGTTTCAAGCTGTACTACAGAACAATAGTAATAAAAGCAGAATAGTACTGGTATAGAAACAGATCAGTTTATCAATGGAATCGAATCAAAGACCCGGAAATAAACCCCACACACCTATGGTCACTTAATTTTTGGCAAAGAAGTCAAAACCATACAATGGAAAAAGGAAAGCATCTTCAACAAATGGAGCTGGTGTAACTGGATGTCAACATGTAAAAGAATGCAAATAGACCCATATTTGTCACCTTGCACAAAACTTAAATCCAAGTGGATCAAAGACCTTAACATAAAACTAGATACACTAAATCTAATAGAAGAGAAAGTGGGGGAAATACCAAACTCATTGGCACAGGTAACAACTTCCTGAACAGAATACCAATAGCTCAGGCTCTAAGACCAAAAATCAATAAATGGGACCTTATGAAAATGAAAAACTTCTGTAAGACAAAGGACACTGTTATTAGAACAAAACAACAACCTACAGATTGGGAAAGGATCTTTACTAACCCCATATCCGACAGAGGACTAATATGAAAAATTTATTAAAAAAAAAAAACTCAAGAAATTAAACACAGAGAAACCAAATAATACAATTGAAAAATGGGGTACATAGCCAAACCCAAAATTCACAAAAGAAGACTCTCTAATGGTCGAGAGACACTTAAATGCTCAACATCCTGTTCTCTTCCCTTGATTCTCCACTTCCATTCTTATCTCTGACTGTGTTTTCTTTATTGCTTCCACTTCCAGTTTCAAGTCTTGAAACATTTAATTCATTTTATACATTTCCTGCTCCAATTTGCTTGTTGCCTTCTATCCTTCCTGTTCAAGTTGAGCCATTTTGGCTTGGAGATCTCTAATGGTATTCTCTGTTGCTTCCTATTGTAAAATTGTGGAATCTTTGAATTCCTTCAGAGATTTAAAATCTTCTTGAAAAGACTATCATTTTTCAGAATATAGATTTGTCATCGTTTTCATGTGTTTCAGCTGTGGTGGACAACTCTGAGATTCCATCTCACACCTGTCAGAATGGCTAAGATCAAAAGCTCATATGACACCACATGCTGGTGAGGGTGTGGAGAAAGGGGAACCCTCCTCCATTGTTGGTGGGAGTACAGACTTGTGCAACCACTATAGAGGTCAGTCTGGCAATATCTTAGAAAACTTGGAATAGCTCTGCCTCGGGACCTAGCCATGTCACTTCTGGGTATACATCCAAATGATTCCTCACTGAATGACAAGGAAGTTTCCTCATCTATGTTCATAGCAGCCTTATTTGTAATAGCTAGAAACTGGAAACAACCCAGATGTCCCTCAACTGAAAATTGGATTAAAAAATTGTGGTACATCTACACAATGGAATACAACTCAGCTATCAGAAACAATGAGATCATGCAATTTGCAGCCAAATGGATGGAACTAGAGAAGCTCATCCTGAGTGAGCTAACCCAGACCCAGAAGGATGCACATGGCATCTATTCACTTATAGTCCGATTTTAGTCATATAGTACAGGATAACTATACTACAATGAATGCACCAAAGGGAACATGAACATAGACTTTTTAGTCACCAAAGTCAGTGAGACACTTTGCCCCAGTGGTGCTGCCTTATATTCCCCCTGTGTATGAGGAGGCTCTTGGCCCTCATATGACTGCTGAACTGGGGCAGGGGACTGTTATGTAGGGACACTCCACTCCAGAGGAGTGGGATGGAAGGGTTAGGGGGTAGAGGGTGGGAGGGTGGGACTGGGAGGGGTGGAAAGAGGACACTATGATAGAGATGTAACCTGAAGTAAAAAATAAATATTTTTTTAAAAAAGAAATTCTCAACATCCTTAATCATCATATAAATGCAACTCAAGATGAATCTGAGATTCCTTCTGTCAGAATGGCTAAGATCAAAAACTCAAATGACAGCACATGATGATGAGGTTGTAGAGAAAGGGGAACACTCTTCCATTTCTGGTGGTAGTGAAAACTTGTACAACCACTACGGAAATCAGTCTGTTTATCTTTAAAAAAAACTTGGAATAGCTCTACCTCAAGACCCAACCATACCATTCCTGAGCATACATCCAAAAGATACCTCACCAAACCACAAGGACATCTCCTCAACTATGTTCATAGCAGCTTTATTTATAATAGCTGGAAACTGGAAACAACCCAGATGTCCTTCAACCCAAGAATGGATAAGAAATAAAAAACATGTGGTACATTTACACAATGGAATACTACTCAGCTATCAGAAACAAGGAAATCATGCAATTTGCTACCAAATGCATGGAACTAGAAAATCTCATCCTGAATGAGCTAACACAGGCTCAGAAAGAGCCACATGGCATGTATTCACTTATACCTGGATTTTAGACATATAGTACAGGTTAGCTATCCTATAACCAAAAGACTGAAAGGTACAGGAATATGCACTTTGTTACCTGTTAGTAGGATACTTTGCCCTAGTGCAGCTTCCAGGTCAGCCTCCAGTTCAAGAGGAAGCTCTTAGCCTTCATATGACTAATGAACTGAGCGTGGCTGATATGTTAAGACATCACCTACCCATCATAGGAGTAAGATAGGGGGGAGGAAGTATATGGTGGGAGAGTGGGACCAGAAATGGTTGAGGGAGTGATCTGTGATGCAGATGTTACTTGAAGTAATAAATAAACATAATTTTTAAAAAAATAAATACCAGAGATGGAGGAGAGAACCTCAAGCATAGAAGATATGATAGGAGAAATCGATACATCAATCAAAGAACATGTTAAATTTAAAAGTTCCTTACACAAAGCATCCAAGAAACCTGGGACACTATGAAAAGGCTAAACCTAAGAATATATGAATAGAAGAAGAAAACCCCTAATTCCAATGCTCTGAAATATTTTTTCAGCAAAATCATAAAAGAAAACTTACCCAACCCAAAGAAAGAGATGTCTATAAACATACAAGAAGCCTACAGAACACCAAATAGATTAGACCAGAAAAGAAAATTCTTCAACCACATAATAATCAAAACATAAAATATACAGAACAAAGAAAGAATATTAAAATCTGAAAGGGAATAAGGCCAAGTAACATATGAAGGCAGACTGATCAGAATTATGCCTAACTTCTCAAAAGAGACACTAAAAGCCAGACGGGCCCCGAGCAGATATATTGCAGACTCTAAAATATCACAGATATCATCCCAGACTATTACACCCAGCAAAACTAATCACCATAGATGGATAAAATAAGATATTCCACGACAAAAACAAATTTTAGCAATATCTATCCACAAATTCAGCCCTACAGAAGATACTAGAGGGAAACCTCATCCCAAAGAGGTTAACTACACCCAAGAAAACATAAGAAATAAATAATCCTACACAAGAAAAAACAAAAGAACAGAAACACACACATACACATGTGCACATTTGCACACATACACTCTACCATCATCAACATAAAATAGCAGAAATGAGCAATCATTGGTCATTAATATCTTTCAACATCAATGGAATCAATTCCTCAATAAAAGGACACAGGCTAACAGATTGGATGCAAAAACAGGATTCATCATTCTGCTGCATACAAGAAACACACCGCAGCAACAAAAATAGACATTATCTCAGAGTAAAGCGCTGGAAAGACATTTTCCAATCAAACAGACACAAGAAGCAAGCTAGAGTAGCCATTCTAATATCTAATAAAATAGACTTTCAACAAAAATTAATCAAAAGAGATAGGGAAGGATAACTCATACTTGTCAAAGGAAAAAGCCACCAAGATGACATCTCAATTCTGAGCATCTATGTAACAAATGCAAGGGCACCCACATTCATAAAAGAAACATTTTTGAAGCTTAAATCACACATCGAACTCCACACATTAATAGTGGGAGACTTCATCATCCCACTTCCACTAATGTCATTGAGACAGAAACTAAACAGAGGAATAATGAAACCCACGACATTATGAATCAAATGGACCTAACAGACATCTACAGAACATTTTACTCAAACACAAAGAATATAACTTCTTCTCAGCATGTCACAGAACCTTCTCCAAAATTGATCAAATAGTCAGTCATAAAGTAAGCCTCAACACATTAAAAAATAAGTGAGAAACAAAGAGAACAACACAAAGAATCAACTAAGCCAAGAGCTGGCTCTTTGAGAAAATTAACAAGATAGAAAAACTCTTAGACAAACTAACTACAAGGAAGAAAGATTGTTTCCAAATAAACAAAATCTGAAATGAAAAGTGGCATATAACAACAGGGACTGAGAAATTCTAGAGAATCATTAGGTCTTACTTCAAAAGCCTGCATTCCACAAAATAGTAAAATCTAAACTAAATGGATGGTTTTCTTGATAGATACCACTTGCCAAAGTTAAATCAAGATCAAGTAAACTATTTAAATATTCCTGTAACCCCTAAGAAAATAGAAGCAGTCATCAAAATTCTCCCAACCAAAAAAAGCTCAGGGCTAGATGGTTTTGGCACAGAATGCTACCAGACCTTCAAAAAGAACTAAAACTAGTACTCCTCAAACTATTCCACAAAATAGAAACAGAAAGAACATTGGCAAATTCATATTATGGAGCCACAAACACCCTGATTCCTAAAGGACACAAAGACCCAGTGAAGAAAGAGAATTTCAGATCAATTTCCTTTATGAACATTGATGCAAAAATACTCAGTAAAATACTCACAAGTTGAATCCAAGAACACATCACAATCATCATCCACTATGATCAAGTAGGCTTTATACTAAGGATGCGGGGATGGTTCAATAAACAAAAATCCATCAATCCAATGATGTCGGGAGCCGCAATTGCCATTACAAGATGGCGCCGGCTTCCTG